>JAJHUR010104504.1:0-10513 GCA_027495735.1 Lutjanus campechanus | reverse complement strand
AGTAAAAGACTATGGAAGAAATTCCTCAAATTTAAAATTTAAAAATGTGTATACTGAGAGCCTGTTAATTCCACCAAAACACACTTGTTATGAAGTAGGCTACAATGTCCCGTATTGTTTTTCTGATGAGAAGAAATAAAAACAATAAGACTGCCTGTTAACTTAACCCTAAATACATTTATTTCTCATTTATAAAGTAATTAAAATGCGTATGATTTCAGTAACATGTCAAGATAATACAGTAGAAGGTGATGCAGAAATGAGAGTAAAAATGGTTAGGAATGCTATTTTACGTACAAATTAACTCTTCCTAAGACTTACTGTAAATAGGGTCATGATGGTTTGTCATTTTTAAAAAGTTTGGGAAACACGGCTGTAAAACACCCAAAACCCTCATTCAAACCCTGCTGTCTCCACAATGTTTGCACCTGTTGTCATTTATGCAATTATTCTTTTATCTTTTATCACCCGCAAAATGCACACCAACCAAATGTGCAGAATGTTACCCCCAAAATACACTACATGCGGAACGACTCCGGAACGACCCTGCTCCGGAACGGCAGCATACTCCGTCGTCCGCCAACTCACACATGATCCGTTTGTGATGCGGCTCTGCCGGACACCGAGCATCGCGAGAATGCACGAGATAGAGTGATTAACTAAATTATTTTGTGCATTTCAGTGCTTGCTCCTAGGAGGAGAGCAGCTGCTTTGCTACTACTGCTTGCAAGACTGCAGAGGAGGGGTAGAAGTAGAACAAACCGGCACTGGATGAACACGGAGTATTTTATTTTGAAAATCAACCGGGGTTTTATTTTGCGTTTTGTAGCCGACTTCCCTCCTGGCACAATCTGCCCTGTGCTGCTTGATGCGCCGTGCTCCGGCGTCCAGCAAAAATAGAAGCTCTGCGTATCTGTTGCGGAGGGCTGTCGGACGCCGCAGTCGTTCCGACGCCGTGGCGGAGCCGTTCCGCAGTCGTTCCGCATGCAGTGTATTTTGCCAGTTAGAATGAACATGCACTTTTATCACTCTTTATTTGGGATCTTAGTGAATGTGAGGTTGTTGTAATGTTGCAGAGGGAGGCTGTGGTGGATGGTTGAATCAGAAAATCATGTGACTGTGATGTCGGAGACCTGAACCAACCACCAGACACGGACGTTGATATTAGGCAATTCTACAAAACCCTTGAATAAGTTTAAGTTTAAGTATTTTGTTGCTGCATGAAAACTACAATAAATGCACCCAGAGTTTCTCTCACTACCCACAATCAGGCAGAGCAGAGAAACCACTGAACTAGGCTGCTCATAGGATATAAAAGCCATTAACTCCACTCACTCTGACACGGCCTTGGCTCCCCAGTCGAACACATTCCCAGCCAGGACGCCCCTGACCAGGGCGAACTGTCTGTCCTCCCAGCTCAGCTCCTCCAGGGACTTCACTGCCTTCTGGTAGTACTTGAGAGCGATGTCATTCTCCCGCTGTTTGATCTACAAGAGAGCAGAGATACGATACAGCAGGTTTGAACAGGATAAAAGACTGATTGATAATTAGAAGCATTCAGAGATGTGAAAAAAAATGTGATTTTGTTAAAACAACATGAGAATTTTTGTTACAGAATGATGTAAATTCTAGACTTAATCCGTGAGGTAGAAATAAACACCATGAGAACATAAAACTGTAAGAAGTTGACAAATCAGATCAGTGAGGGCCAAACCAGCTGTGTAGCACAAGAAAAAGAAGAACGACAGAAAAGAGAATAGAGTGATAGATTTCGCTCAGACCTTAGAGTAGGGATCAGGAAAGTTGAACTCGTTTAAACAGTGTTCCCTCGTGTCTAACAGACTTCTGACAGTGAGGGATCCATAAGCACTAGGTGAGAAGAGAAGCACTCTACATTAGCCAGAGAGAAAAACATACACACAACGGGGCTTGGGCGGTTAATCCACTTTTCACTGGTATCGACTGTGTCTGTATTGTGCTATAAAACATTATCAAACTGACCAAAAAAGACTGGCTTCTGGCATTTGTCTGGCAGTTTTGTTTTGGTTTTTTGGGTCAAATTTCAACAATAGCTTACATGTTCATTATTCTGAAATCATTCTGATGAATCACTGACAAAATTAAAGGGATAGTTTAGATTATTTGAAGTGGGGTTGTATCAGGTATTTATCCATAGTCACAGTAGATGCTGGTCAACATGCCCCCAGTTCTGGAGAAGCAGCACAGAAGCTAAGGAATACACTGCTGCGGACAGAAAGAGCAGCAAAACAAATTTTAGCCGACTGAAAAGAAGACCTGTCGACAGAAAAGTCCACGCTATATTTAGAGTATTTTCACTGCTTTACTTTGCCGTCAGACAGCTTTTTCTGATGGAAAACTGACGTTCTATAAGCCAAATACTGCTCTCTGCAAAGAAATCCGTCATTTTACCACACAGAATACGGGATTTTCAGGTCTACCGTTGCCTCAAGTGGTTAAAACCCCTCCATGTGAGTGAGTCACGTGCGGTTCAAGACGTCACAGCATAAAAACTATGTCACCCTGAGTGTTGTCCCTGAACTTCAGTCGAAAGTGCTGGCTTGAAACTTCATTCTAGTTTTTGTTTGATGTTCGTAGATCAAGTAAAAACAAAGATATGATCATTAGGAGTGTGCATCTCACTGACTGAGACGATTCTCAGTATCTCAACACATGCTGAACGACACGATACATCTTAGAAATTTTCAAAGAGCCAACGATTCGATTCGATTCGATTCGATTCAGCCATGTCATGATGCAACGTGTGAATCTCTACATTTTGATTCTATTAATGCTATATTTGTAGGGTATTAGTTGTAAGGAGAGACAGAGAGAAGACAACATTACAGTGGTGTTAACATCTTATTAGGAATCTCATTTGTACTTTAAAACTGTTTAAAATGCATTTTTGCTGTAAGATGACATGCTGCTTTGTGCTGTGGTGCTGATTGAATTTGACCGTGTAGAGGAAGTGGCGTGTGGAGGAACAGCGATGCTACGTGTTTCCTGCTCTCCCAGTGACATGACGTCAGGGGGTATATAAAGGCAACGTCAAAAACAGGCCAAGACTTCCGAGGCTTCATTTGCTTGTGTTACTGTGTGACATTGACAGTGTTTTTAAAAGTTAGTTCGGATACGCCAAAGTCAAAGAATAACACAAACAAACTGATCAATCAAGGAAGTGAAGGAAGAACTCCTGAGTTCTGTAAAAGGCTGTCTGACAGCAACATAAAGCGGATAAAATATTCTAAACATAGTGCACACTTAAACTGATTTTGTTTTTTTAGGTGGTTAAAATACATTTTGCCACGGACCCTGTCTACAGCAGTACATTGCTTAGCTTCCTGCACAGGTACTCCTGCGTGCCGACCACCATCCACTGTATGTAAAGCACTGACTATAGATAAATACCTTATACAACCTCACTTCAAATAATCTGAGCTATCCCTTTAATATGACTGAAACATATTTATGCACTGCGTCCAACTCCTAAAAACAGAAGAAGTTAACAGATTCAACATCAAAACTTCCCTTTTTCATTGATGAAGCACTTGAGCGGTTACAGCAGGTATGAAAACATGAAACTAATGCAGATGCTGAAGAAAAGACTCGAGGTTCGGTCGACTAAAAGAAACCTCCGGGTCGAACAGAAGAGACGCCTTGCATGCAAAAACAAAAACAGTCCTTACAAAGGCTGGTTGCGGAGGGTCTGAAGCTTGTGTCTGTATTTCTGTCGGAACTTCTCGGCTCGCTCGGCTGCCTCCGGCATGTCGGGCTGGCTCGCCACAGCTCTCTTAACCACCTGCTCCGAAAAACAACAAGGTCAGTAATCAGCAGTGTTGACAACCTCTGAGGCGCAGAGTGCAATAAATAAATAAACAAACAAAAAAACAATTTGGGCTGGACAATGAATCTTAATTGTACCAAAGCCGCAATATCCAAGATGAAGATGCAATTGCTTTGATAAAGGACAAATGTGTGACAAAACAGCTTTTAGTACTATAGTGCTGCAGAGATGCTCTGATCTACAAATCTTGTTCTCCGAATGTAAGAAAACATGTTTGTTAGGTGCAGACCTCAACAAATGTCACAACTGCATGATTTTAAGAGTTTTTTCACTGAAAGCGATCATTCCCAATAATCCTGAATCACATCACAATTGCAATATCTGACAAAATAATTGCAACATGATTTTTTTAAGCATGTCATATAGCCCTATAACCAGTCTTCATTTTATTACAGATAACTAACTCTAGCTGTGATTTTTTTCCCAGTGCAAATACAACACAGCTGAACAGAGTTTCACAGGCTTTGATTTCTGCATTCTGGTCTTTTAAAGAAACAAAATAAAAATGACACTTTTTTTTGCCTGCAAATGACCTAATTGACACCTGTTAGCTGGAAAACACAATGGGAACACAGCATTTAACCTTACCTATTCAAATTTGATTACAACAACAAATGTGTTTCTAAGGTAATCTTAGTTAGGCTGCTCTTCCTTTAAATTTTTTTTGCAAAAAAACAGGAATTTCTTCTTTCATCTGATATTTCTCTCTCTTATATAAGTCTCTGTTTCCCTCTCAGTCTGTCACTGACTGAATGAGGTGTGAATGAAAATGGAAAAAAAAAATCAGAGAAAAGCTAGAGAATTATGACCCCAGGAGGAAGCTGGGAGAAAGCAATGAAAAATCAGAGGTGTTGGCAAGAACAGTTTTACAATCATAACAACACAAATCCATCAGAGGAGGCAAAGATTAAAGTTTCACCAAAACTGCAATGCAGATTCACTATTTAAAACTTATGAAACAGGTCTTTTTTCATTTTAAATACATTCTTCTTCAAATATAAAGTTCGCCTGTGCGGCACATCTTCATTTCAAACTCTAAAATTCTGTCTTCCAAATCAGAAACCGCCGCCCTACCCCGTCTAGGGCCTCTTCGAAGCAGTAGAGCCAGTATTCGCGGGCCAGAGCGTCCTCTGTGAGGTCCATGGTGTCGGGAATGTAAGACGAAGGGTCCTGCAGCAGAGGCAGATTCACCAGCTGCCTCTCCAGACGGTCCATCTCCAACATGTCAAACTAGAAACAACGAAGAGACAGAAGACACATGCTGTCTGTTTTATCTACAAACTCAGACCGCTAAAACGTCAAAGCATATATCCAGCTATCGCTCTTAGAAACTTTTATTCGAGGGTGCACTTCACAATATTTCCTGTTTTCTCAGCAACACTGTGGATGGTTTCACTTGTGTTAGTATTTTCTCTTTTTTTTTTAAAGACAAAAATAAGCAGGAAGAGAAGAAAAAAGAGGGGAAGTTCTAGTAAGACTGAATCCTAAAAGCCAGTGGAAGCGAGCAGATTCATTAACTGTGGGACACGATCAATAGTCCATTAGAGGAAGTCAAAGAACAAACATCGATAGAAGGTTTCCTGAGTGGTGAGTCCCAAAAGATGAACTAATATTTCATTTGCAGCACTCTGCAGTTCGCACTAATGAAAACTGGTTAATGAAAGCTGGGGGAAAAAAGCAGGAAATTCAGTGGTGAGGGTGAACTCCAGGGCAGCTAACGCTAACAGAGGTTAACAGCTGTATGATGCTCTACAAACACCTGCATGCTCTAAAGGTCACATCAAGGAATCAAAAACATCAAACACTGTTATTTTGCATGTTCACAGCAAATGATTTGACAAAAAGTTAGTACCTTCAGGGTTCTCTAAGTTAAATTTAAGACTTTTTAAGACCTTTTTAACACAGCTTGGAATTAAATATGCAACTCCATGACCATACCGGCAAAAATATTAAAGACGTAAAGGGAAAAATGGATTTTAAGCTCTTAAATTTAGTAAATCACTGTAATACAAACTCACAATTCACATCGCCTCGAATGGGTTTAACCCTCTTGTATTTTGGATTCTGCTGCCACTTTGAAACAGCACTTTTAGGTTCTTTTTCATTTAAAAAAAATGTTTGATATAATATTTTAAATATAACCAAATGTTGTTTCTAGAGCAGCAACAGTAATGTTTACAACAGCAAAGTCTCTACATCAACTCAATAATAATTCTCTGGGAACAAATCTAAAATGTAAATAAAATAAATCAGATTTCTGAAGTTTATAAAGAATGAAGAACACAGACATCAGTCAGTGTCTTCATCCTGTCCTCTGTCCTCCTCTGATATAAGTCGATGCCTGCAGGTATGGCTGGCAGACAAAGTTTACAGGAATGACAAATTTTAATAATCGTGGCTCCGTAAACTAAACAGTAAGACGATATTCAAACAGCTCTAAGTTTGTTTGTAACATCTGGTGATTAGGCGAGTTTGTTATGAGCAAATTTTCACACCACTTACTTATGGTATTAAGTGTAGTTGTTATCAACTCAAATAAACTAAACTTTGACCTAATTTCACTTGACTGTCCCTCCACTGCTCCGTCTCTGCTCTGCTGTTCAATGACTTAAAGGACCCAAAAATGAAAATTGAGTCATTATCTAATCACCCTCATGCTGACTGAAGGTTGGGTTTAGAGTTTTAGTCCATAAAACACTGCTGCAGTTTCACTAGAAACCATTCACGTACATTGTTTGAGAGATTCTGACACACCTGTATTCCTGGGAAACTCCAGCAGTGTTTTGTGAACTAAAAAACTAAACCCGACCTTCAACTGACACGAGTGGATAAAGACTAAATTTTAATTTGGGGGTGAACTATCCCTTTAACTCTGTTAGAGCAGTGGTGAGGCTACAGCATGATGATTAAATTACACCAAAACATACGTATCTGAAAGTTATTTATGACATTGTGGTATTTATGTAATCCTGTGAAAGGACAATAAAGAATTAAGACCTTTGTTAGTGAAATTAAAGACTTTGTAAACAAAATTTAATTCTTTAAAGGACTTAATTTTACTTTTTTTTAACTTAATACTTTTGAGACCCTGCGAGTACGCTGACTTTAGTAAGGCACAAAACAAGATCTTCATCAAAATTCAAGGCTAAGCTGAGGTCTCTAAGGTGAAGAAAGTGAATTTCTGACATGACTAAACACTTAAGTGGAGCGTTTACAGCTACAGAACAAGCTACTGTGAGCAGGAGCCACACGTTATCAAACCAGTGCACACAAGTGAAGCAGACGGAGGTACTTACGGGAAACTGAAGGAGAGAGTTAGGTAGACAGAGGAATGTGTGGAGAGGAAACGAAAAGAAACAGTATAACAGATTAATTAATCTCTTGGATGAGGCTTCAGTGACGACAGTGGTGATGGTATTTTCATAAAGGAGATCAAAATAAAATGTGAAATGAAGCTTAAATCTATAAATTTGACAGGAAGGAGGAGGGTGAAATAAAAGCCAATGAACCAGTGGCAGTGTGAGGTTTCAGAGGCCCCTCGTGGTCCATGACCCAGCTTCAGGTCTTCACACTCATCAGTCTTTGTCTCCTCTGCAGACTCACCGTTCCGCTGCGCGCACGTTGCATTGGATTCATGTCTGGAGAAACGCTCATCAGGCCCGAGCTTCCTGCATAATTCTCACCCCAACTGTACTGGTTTGGATCTGGAGGAGAACAAGATGCTGAATTATTAAAGATTTATGATGTAACATTTGCATTATAAGGAATTATATTATCATTTATGGTGAGTATTCAGCAGTGTTCATTTCATTGACTAAAAACTTCCATCATAGTTTTAGTCAGCAATGTTTTTTTCTGGAGATTTAATCATATTTCAGTCAGTCAGTCAGTGAAAACATGCAAATATCTGCTTCCTGTAAAACTACGTCTTTACGCCAACTGTTAATCAACATATATACAGACATACCTACAACCGAATTGAGAGCAGTAATGTGCATTTGTAGGTTTTTACTCACTGTCCTCCTCTGCTCCTTTAAGAAATGCTCCAATGGCTCCGAGATAACCTTCATGTCTTAAGAACAAGGCCTGAACTTCACCCTACAACAGCAACAACAACAACAACAACACAAAGGAGGGGTTGTAGATGAAACACTGTCAAGTTCAGCTGACAACAAACCAAGTTCAGGGCTAAACTGAGAAATATCAGTGAGAATGCGAAAAAAACCAGACAAATAGGAAGTCTTATAGAGCACCAAGACTCTTTGACCACATTTACACCTGGTATTAAAAGTGTCAAAAGATGCAGTGAATGATAGAGAGTAAGAAAGTGTGTGTGACAGTGTGCTGTGTTCATCTGATCAGCTGTTAACAAGGGATCTAATTAATCAAGTCACAGGTACTGCAACACACCAGATGAACAAGCTAATGAATTATACTTTCTTAATTTACAAGAGGGTACAAATAGTTAAGAATATGTCATAGACCAAAAGAACGAGATCGTGGATACAAGCGGCCGAAATGGGTTTTCTCAGGAGGCTCCCTCAGGGCCATCCGTGAGGGACTCTGAGTAGAGCCGCTGCTCCTTTGCGTAAAAAGGAGCCAGATGAGGTGGTCTGGACATCTTGTAAGGATGCCACCTGGTCGTTCCAGGCGACATTCAGCTGATTGGATGCCACTGAAGACCAGGTGGAGGGATTGTATCTCCACCCTGGCCTGGGAACGCCTCGGGATCTCCCAGTCAGACCTGGGGTCCCCTGCTGGAGCTGCTACCTCCACGACCAGACTTGGGATCAGCAGTTGAAGATGGATGGATGGATGGATGATGTCATAGACAGCATTTTACAACATTTTTAAAGTCTCCACTAACTCAACAACTCACAAGACTCTGTTTTTTAAGGGAGTCTGGGGCCAATTTCACCTCAAATTACTCATGTCAAGGTTTTGCTCTGGAAGACAACGTCACAATCTCAACAAGGAAAACGAAAACACGTTTACACCTGGTGTAAATGAGGTGTTTGTTTCCTGTGTTTGTGTTGTGTTGTTCGGACGTGGTCTTACCTTGGTGAAGAAGTTGATGCTGTAGGTGATGGTGTGCATGGTGACGGGGTGTCCTCTGATGAAGAAGCCTCCAAAGTAAACCCTGGACAGGTTGTGGAGTTTTGCATACAGACAGGCCAGCTGCCCGATGTCGTTGCTGATCATGTGGAGTAAGCTCTTGGCCATGTCTTCTTTAGAGAACTCTACAATTACATGAACACAAAAGGAGAATGTCCGCATCACAACACTGATATATTAAAGCTGTAGTATACGATTTGAGAATCAGTTGAGAAAGATTGAGAGGTTGAGAAAAATTTGAAAAAAGCATCCTGCCCACACACACACACACCCCTCCCCTCTGTGCTCCCTGGCCGACTCCCAGATACACCCCCTCTACCAGAGCTTGATTTCTGTGGTTGGAAGTTTAGTTTCTCACCTGTATCGCTGTGTGTACGTTCAGGTTTCTGCTTTATTTCTTTATTTTACCGTTTCTTCACGGTCGCTTTAAGCTGATAGGATTCCTGTTAAGTTACTGCTGATGAAGACACTTCCTGAGTTTACTGCTTCACAATAAAAGCCTTTAATTAAAGAAATAATGACGGACTTTTATGCTGAAGAATTTATAGGAAGTGAAATGTCCAGCGTCAGCCACTTAACTAAAAACAAGCCCGATTCAGCTAGACACACACCTCGGCAGCACTGAGATGTGAAGGATGTGAATCCCTGCCGTGCTGCAGGGGAGACAGAGGAGCTGGAGCACGGGATGAACAGTTGAAACAGTTGAAATGACAGTGAAAAGCAAGAAACACACAAATAAATAACAACTGTAGTTGAGCCAACATTATATTGACGTATGACTGTCTTCTAGCACTTGTTGCTGCTACTCAGCAGTTGTTGCAGAAAGTTTATAAGTGAAGGGGGCGGTGACGAGGCGGAACGCGGAGCACGTGGAGTCAGAGCAGCTCTCGGGGGAGTGTCAACTAGAGCGAGGGGATTGGATGAGAGCAGGAGAGAGACGTTGACCAATGTAAGCCGACCGGCTGGGCGGCTTACATTGGTCAATGTCTCTGCAGCCCTGCAGCCACTAGAGTGAATGGATTTTTTCCGTTTTTTTTGCTCTTCACATTGTGTAGATTGTACTATAGGACCATAACCACCATCTAAATGAGGTTATTAATAATGATCACACTTTCAAATCGTGTACTATAGCTTTAACAGTACAACAGCAGCAGTTCTTCAGTAAAACATCTTCAGTATTCAAATTAAGAGGCTTCTCACTACCTTCCTTCTGTTCAATGGCAGTACAAAGTCTAACAAAATTTTATGAGCACTGAGAAAACAGTTTGGCATCAATATCAAAGTCATAAATGACTCAATAATTGCTCAACGGCAGCAGATGGAGCGCGGCCATCACTGCATTTCTTAATACATGGAGAAAACAACTGGGTGAGAGGTGATCAGTTCACTTCAACAAAACTGGGGAATATCAAGCCTGCCTTTATGAGAAGACATCACAAACACAAACGTGTTGGACTGTGTGTCACATCCTTTTAATTTTATTCAGTTTTAAACTCCATCCTATGATTGTTGAGCCTGCAGCAGCACAGTCAG
>JAJHUR010104503.1:0-16961 GCA_027495735.1 Lutjanus campechanus | reverse complement strand
CTTTTGTATCAGCCGAGACTCTCTGGAACCAGAGGGAATGCAGTTTGGCTAGTTACTGATACCACCATCTAGTTTGAACCCTCTGCAAACAAGTTCACACACTCACACTCTCAGTCGTAGCATGTGATGTTCAGGCGTTACGACTGACTCGGTTCAGCTGGAGATGTGTCCTGTGAAGTTATTAGGATGGAAATATAGAGAAATATCAGAATCACACCACATCTTTTTTTGTGTTTTTTACGCTCATAGACATAAATACGGTATGCGGATGTTTTGTTTTTTTTTTTCCGCATGATAATATCCATGTATTTTGTCAAATTAGCTGAGCTACTCCACCCTTTCCATGGAATCCCCTGGAATGTGCTACTTTCACTGATTTACACTGATCCTGTCACTAGGTTTGTTTCCACTCGCAAAAAACTCCACCAGAAAGACAGCCAGGCTTTGAAGCCAATATGAAATAGTCATAATGACAACGTCACGTGATGCACCGCAACCGAAAAAGACTTTTTCCCATAAGTTTACATTGTGAAAGAAGTGGCTGCAAAATGGTGGATACTTTTTTTTTTTTTTGGCATCACAACACCAGGATTGAATCCATTTGGTCCGATAAAATTTGAAAAGCCAAGAAGAACAGCGCGATTAAGCATTTTATTCCCATTTAAGGTAGCAGAGCGCTAACCTGGAGGTCAGATGCTTGGCTGAAGGAAGCCTCTAGTGCGCTTGTTCGGAAGATTCAACACAGAAGTTGGCTTCATGCACCGCTGATCTGCTCTCATAGGAATGAACAGAGGCCTGCCTCCAATACTGTAACTCCTGACTACATCTATTCATAAAGCCCATAAGGCATATTCATAATATCACAATAAAACAGCTTTTCCATGTCACCTCCATTATTGTCTGTGTTGTGTAAAGGCTCTGCAAGGATGTCCACAGTGTACCAGATGTTCAACTTTAATGTTGACTTTGCACTGAACTTTATGGGTGCAGCCAAGTTACTGTTGATTTGCTGACTTTCTTGAACTAATAAAAAATTGCCCTCAGTGGGACTTGGCAAAACATCATCATGCAGATTCAGCTAACATTGCATGAGTCTCTAGTAGCAATAGTAGCAAAAGTAGCAATCTACAGGTAGCAACATTAGCAGTGTAGCCAAGGTTGCACCTTTTAGTCATAGACTTATATGATAAAGCTAGACAGGGCATTGCTACTCAGCCTTGCCTTGCCAATTTTGGTGGCCAATTTTTTGGCAGGACACCTCAAACTGAAAACAAGGTCAGTTATGACTCTTGCTATTATAAACTTTTGATCCATGGTGTATTTTATATTTGTTAAAGTTCCTTGAGCCGTAGAAAGCTGTTCAAAAACCTGTGCTGTCATCACAATGTAAAGTCTATGGGCCAAGTAGGGACGTGCAGGCTGGGGCAAGGGTGGAGAGGGTTGTATAATCAGGAAGTAAACCCTGAAGCTAGAAAACTTTTTCAGTTTATGCGCCATACAAGCAGCTTTCTTCAGACTGAACCTACGCCATCTTTGCATCCACTACCTAGTTCCTTATATTGATGTATTTAGTACAGTTCCACACAATGTCCCACCACTGTGTCCATTATTAGGGTCCATTTAGGGCTCTTCTTGCACCTACCATCTTAGGTGAGGAGCAGTAATGAAATGAAACCTATGAGAGGTAGTTGTGCTCCATTAGTTATGTCATCTTGTCAGGTCTTGAACATCGTTTCATAAAGGTAGATGATGTGAGCACACTCTGATTCACATTATGTTTTGTTGAAAATTCAAGAAAAAAAACAAAACATCCTGTCACCGTCCTCTGGCTCTGGTGGCTCAAACATGTCAGGACATGTCCAATAAAGCTGCTCGAGGGTGTATCCATGTTTCAAGTTGTTTTCAGGTTGTTATGGTGATTTTGAGACCTAATTTGATAATCTTTGTGATTATTTTAATCATTCAAGTTTGGCCAGGTGGTTAACAACACATATTTGTGTGGTGTGACAAACTCTGAACACATTTATTGTTGCTTTATACAACCTTTAAGTTTTAGGAACTTTAGCCATGTTTAAGGTACCTCACAGCTGACGGTAGGCCTGCTGCGTAACGTTAATTAGCAAAGACATGTACGGTGATTCAACTGTTGCCTTTAACACCCGTCTCCAAGCACTATAGGGAAATATTCAACAGCTTCGGCAAGTCCATTTCGATTCGGTCCATTAGATTCGGGTCATCTAGGTACCGTTGGCTGATAGACAGATGGCAAAACAAACAATTATTAGAATTTTGTCACCAAGTTGCTTCTGTAGACATGACTTCATGGCTGCATTAGTGTGTTTTCTCATCATCCCCCAAATAAATACAATAAAAAATGTGCAACCAATCCATATCCAGCTAAACACAAACCACTGTCTCTGGGCACCAGCCAATAAACAGCCTTCGGGGACTTTATTCTGGCTCCACAAACATGATGCGGACAGATATGACTGCTCCTATCTCCCTTTGATTTCTCTCTTCATTTCTCTTCCCATTTGTCTGCTTTGTCAATTTCAGCCTCCCCAGGCAGCCGTATGGAAGCATGTAGCCAGGCTCATTGTTTCGTTGCAACAACTATTTCCTTCTTCTTTATAGCCTCTGGATACGTGAACCAGGCTCCATTTGGCACACACACACGCACACATTCACAGATAGAAAAACCGACAGGAAATCAAGAGAAAGAGAAAACGGGGAGAGATGGGAGGGGGGGGAGAGGTAAGACAGACAAATGACTTGAGGCCATGTTTCCAATCTAATCCTCTGTTTGTCTTCCAGGATCTCTACTCTTAAAGGGCTTGACATCAAATTCAATAAGAAGATCTCAGGCTGGCATACCACAGAGCTCATTGGCTTTCACTCCCTGTTCTCTTTCTCTCTCTATCTCCGCTTCATCCCATCTCTCTGTGCGCGCTCCTACCGCTCAATACTGTAGGGTTTTTTGGAGGTCACAGTGACGACGGCCCCCGCTCTGATCTGATTTAAAAGGGCAGCTATGATCGGAGTCCATCATGGTGAAAAGTTAAACATAAAAAATGTTATTCCTGTTCATAAAAGCATGCACCGCCGCTCTGATCCAAATAAACTTAATACTCTTCATTTTTTATTGCGTTATGTCCACAGTCAAATTTCTGAAAGAAAAAAAAACTTAATTTTTTCCCACATTTACTGACGTGAACAATCCTCCCACGCGCAGACCTTGAGTGTGGTCACCTTCCCCATGGTCACACGTCAAAACGTAGCCTGAAATGGAAGGGGCGGGGGGGGGAAGAGGGGGAGAGATGGAGTAATAGAGGACAAAAAGAGACATTGAAGGATGGAGGTGAGAATAGCAAAGGTGGAGGCTGTTGTGTTTCTCATTATGAAAGAACCAAGCTGGTAAATATCCCTGCGTGACTGAACACAGACCTCTTGGGTAATGTAATACACTTTCCTGGATGCTGGATGTCCTACACACAGCTGGTTACACTTCCGTATACAGTTTACTGTATTTCAGTGCTTCCAGTTGATTTTAATTCATTCCTTTTTCAGACACCAAAAAAGGCAGTCATATGCATTTATTACAGATGGGTATAATTTATACTTGTCAACGTTTTGCCGCAGATATTTTTGACCGGTTATGCAGGTTAATTTGCATGCACACACAACCCCGCTAATGGCTTTGCTAGCTAGCAGTCTGAGGTTAAAAGAAAAAAAAAAAAGGAGCTTCATGTGGAAACATGTTCTCCAGAAATGCAAAAAAAAAAGCACTTCTGTTCTTCAAGTGAAATATTTTTTGTCAGATGATCCGTCACAGCACCCCCTACTGCTTGGCAGTGAAAACAGCAATTGGCTAATGGCAGGGAAACGTTATGTCTTAAATGGCGAAATATCTCATCAAAGAATTAAGACAAGGCACTGGCTGCCATGTCCAAGGATGGCTTATTTTCAGAGATCATGGCACTGCTAACCAGCGGGAGAAAGTGTGATGAGGGATTCAAAGAGCTAACGTTAGCTTGGTGCCTCAAGCATGAATGTGTTATGCCTTTGATGTATTGTTACACCCCTAACTTTTAGCTCTTCTTTCTTCTCAAAATATATTGATATATTGATTCACTGTTCAGCGATCCAAAATTATCTGTGCCTTTGTTTTGAAATTCTTAGACAACTGTCTGGAAAATTGTTGAATCACAATTTGTGAGCTGACATAAATGTAACTGATTGGACATCTAATATCAATCGCAGGCCACCATCAGTGCCTGAATATACTTCAAACTGACATGTACACTTACAGCTGCAGACACCATGGATGCGCTGTAGCTCAGACAACCTTGCTATGAAGCTGACTAGTGCAGGAGTCATATGGACAGAGTGCATTTAAGCCCCGCCCACACCAGAGGGGAAAACACTCCATGACTCTCCATTGACTTGTATTGTGTGACGGTGCCTCTTGTCACTTCCCGTCGGCTAGCAAACAACAGAAAAATGTCTAAAAGCTGCTATATGCTGGGATGCACAACTACTAATAAATTAAAGAACCCAAAACTAAGTTTTTATAAGCTGCCGAACTGAAAAAACAAGTCTTTAAGAAGACAGAAGTGGAGACAGACGTGAAGCATCAGCAGGATGAACGGGGAAACTGGGGGATCCTGACACTCAGTAAACCGAGATTACAGATGCTATTTTGACTTGTCAAACTGTACAAATTTAAGATAACTCTTTTATAAAAGGCCTGATTTTGAAAACTTTTGTTAGATTAAATGATGATCTTACCTGCTGATGCGATTAAATAGTTGTTCATATTTCACCTCGGGCTGTTTAGTGCGATCATTTCTCACAGAAAAGCAAGGTGAGGAGAGGAGACACTGAAATTTATTGGAAATATTGAGTCCTCTCTGGTAGACACAGGCTGCTAAAATAATCTTTTGTATTTAGCGAGCTACACTCACTTTGTTAGCGTTCAAGTACTTGGTTTTATATTGTAGTGCCAATCGGTAGGTGTGGTTTTCAGAGTATGACGTGTTGTGCTCTGTCTGTATTAGGGACAATAAGAGTTTATTAGCATTTGTTATTAAAAATAATAAGTTATTTGGTTATTATTTATTATTGGTTTGGTTATTGATTGATGGATGGCACATTGGTGCTTTAAGCTAAATGCAGTCATTAGCATGCTCACAATGACAGCATTAATTGTTTAGAAGTTTACAATGTTCGCAATCTTAGATTAAGATATTAGCAGTTAACATTTGCTAATTAGCACTAAACACAAAGTACAGCTGAGGCTAATGGAAATATTATTAGTTTTGCAGGTACTTGGTCATAAACCAAACCACTGGACAAATTTCTCTGTTCTCCATACTAGATGAAAAGCTAAGGCCAGGAATCACGTTATTTCAAATCATCCTGTGGAGAACATGAATGTCCGTGCCTTGCGTAGTCTCACATGGTCAGACCTCTCTCCACACTGCTGGAGAAAGGCAGGGCATAATCTATAGTAGAATGTATATGTGTGTGGAGCACATACACATTCTACTATAGATTATAACTTGTTTTGGTGGAACATTTGCACATCGAGAGGCGAACTCTGGCATTAAGGTGACTACATTACTACAAAAGAAAAGCTAACAGCTGTTAGCTTGTTTACATTTGTATAAGAAGCATCCCAGGTGCTAATTTGCTGTTTTCATCGTATAGGTTGCAACAAGGAAGTTGTTCTCTTTGAAAACGCTGATGGCAGACGCTGCTATGCCGCTTGAAGCAAACAACCAGTGGCAGGACTTGTACTGGCGGTGTGCATCTGGTGAGTCAGACTATGCCGAGCGTGGCTAAAACACCAAAGAAACCCTACAGAGCCTCGGCTTGTAGCCTCTGCGACATACTAACGCAAAAGCCTAAATCGTGCTTAATACGCTACTTTGTTACAAGAGACAACACAGTGAACGCTGCTTGGTCTCAGCAGGGTGAGGCTCCTTTCACATCACCTCTGACTGTTAAGGATAAATTATTTCTGTTTTCCAGTATGGTGAACGATAACTAATATAGCATAGTAGAAATAGCTACTTGATGTTTCTGTTGTCAGATGACCACACAAGAAAAAAACAGTAATTAGACTGATATGAGAGATGCTACCTGATTTAATTGAGATTCCCAATTATAGCATCATTGTACTTTGTGCAGCTGTCAATGCTATCAATGACAGTGCCATTGTGCGACTGACATAAACTAACTGCTGAGGAAATGATTCTGTCTGTCGGTGGAAGCTGACAGGCTAATTGTTACGATGTATCTGATGCTAGAATCCAGTCCTGCGACTGCGGATGAGTCAAACCTGTTTTTCCTCAGGCCGGGGGAAACAAAACACACTCGCAAGGGACAGACTGGAGGCCTTCATTTCAGTCTTTATTTGTGCCGAGCTGTTTTTCCTGACCATCATTACACATGCACAAAAAATACAATAGGGAGCGCTGGCCCTGATTGATCCCTAATATGATTTTTATGGCTTTCCAACAGCGTTTTATTACTTCACTGCTCTGCACTGTAATGTTAAAACCACTGACATTGGCTGAGGCTATTATGTAGCAAATCTGCCATATCCAGCTGATGTATAAACTATTCTGCCTCACTATTATCTGCCTGTTTCTTACTGCTTTTCTCCATTTTGAGGTTAAAAGCAGTTGATGTGCTGGTGTTTGTATGAAGGGGGGGGGGGGGGAACAGGAAGTAGAAGGGAGTTACTTGTGTGGGTGATCGGAGAGGTGGAGAAGCCACACACTCATTGATTTTTAGGGACTGTGGCCAAGCAGTTTCCCGCTGCTCCTGCAATAAAAGGTCTGTGTTGGGAAATAATCAATGTGCAGGGATTCTTGCCTACTTGTTAGTACATTCTTTTTCCTGCTCGAGGTTCATGGCCTTATTACACCTGACACATCTGGCAGCAGGGACAGCAATTGGCCCAGACAGCGTACAATGGATTATAACAGCTTCAGCAATAATATATCTCTTGAAAAGAGAAATGTTGTTAGGTAAGCAGACTACACTGCCTGCGCAGCAGCTGCTGCTGCCAATGGATCCTGCATGTGTGCTGTGATAATGTGTAGCAGTAAAACAGCTCAGAGAATCCTGGTGTTTCTTTCATGTTTTACCCTTTAAATTACATGCATTGCGCTGTCATACCGTTTATCATGGATCCAAGTAAAGCAACAGAGTCAACAATAGTCCAGAAGAATTAACATCAGTGTGTGAATCTGCAACAAAAATACAACAAACTCCATGGAATCACTCCCCATACTCTAACTTGCCGTATAGCAATCCTTTCTTAGAATAATTCCACTGGTAAAACTATATTCTCAAGTTTATCTGACGTTATTATGAGGCTTCAGCCGTTTGGAGTTCCCCAAATAGAGATGGTATCTTCAGATATTAGTCTGTTTAGAACAAAATTCCCTCTGTGTTTCCCCAGAAAGTGTTGCTGTGGTGGAGGAAGAGTAACAAAAAGGGAGAATTTAATCCTGAAAACACATTAACTTTGGAAGGTATTTACTCGTCAGAGCCTCTAAATTAACTTGAGATAAACTTTCAAGTGCATTTTTGCATAGAACGAGGACTGTAGATTTTATTCCCCGCCACTTCCATTTGAAGGATGTTTGAATGGATCTTTAAGTGGCCAGTATGAACACGAGGATGAGTAGCACAGGTAAACCCTGTGTCAGTGTTCAGATGAGTACCTGATTATTGTTTTGAGACAGACTTGAAAAATTAAGAACCTGTCCTTTTAGGCCTCATTATGCTTCAAACCAACACATTCTCACTCCCAGCTCGTCAAATATAGCAGCTGGGTCAGTGGCCCTACAATTAAGACTGTGATGCTGCAGGTACCCTATCTCTGCACATGAGGACCTAAGTTAGAAATAATAAATATGCAATGTCCAGCTAGACTTTCAAAGTAAAGGCACAGTTAGGTTTAGGGTAAAAGAAGTATGTCAGTTACATTACCTCATGTACATAAGTTACCTTTTGTAACATAATGTACACAAGTTACCATGGGAACCATAAATGATATAATGAATCAATCACAGTTTTACTGTACTGGCCATGTGGACTTGGATTTCCATGGTTCAATCTTTGAGACATATGCTAACATAAGGATCAATTAGATATCTCTTGTACTATGTTACCCCACCTCCTCCATATGCGGTCTTTATACTACATCGCCTGACTTCGACAGCACACCAAATCATAGCACTATAGAGCATGGCTGGGCAAAATGCGGCCTGGGGACCAGATGCGGCCCACTTGAAAGGTTTCATTTGGCCCGCAAGGCCCCCATGGAACTACCAAAAATTAAACATTCAATCGCGTTTTGCTGACCATTAAACCGTTATCAGTGTTAGCTGTGTTCATTGTTAATGATAATGAACTGTATCTTTTATATTAAACTGTAACTGTATTCACTCAGTGTTCTTCTTCTTCTATTTTTGCTGCTACTACCATAATTATCACATGGCAATTCAGAAAGGGTGACCAACAGTTGAACTGCCCTATCTAGAAGACTTGTGACCTTTCCGTTATTAGAGATTTGGCCATTATTAGGACCTTATGTAATTTGTGTCTGGCCCATGGCCGCCTGATCAGTCAGATCAAGTGGCGCCACATAAAAAATAATTGCCCGCCCCTGCGCTACAGGGGCGTCAACAGGAAAAATGCGAGAAGGGAGGCCTTCAGCGTTATAGTTTGAAGCATATGGACACTGACCAAGTTGCTGTATCTGATGTGTTGGGAATGAGAACGGGCAGTTTTACGACAGATTTAAAAAATTCATAACCTTTCTTTCAAAGGTATAATCTGCAACATTTTCCCACAGAAAGAAATGTATAGACTAATATTACATAATCTCTTTAAATCATCACTTATGACCCAGTAGAGGTGTGTGGTGGTGGCTGTATGTGCAGAGACCCTGACCTCTGCCCGTGTTTCCTTATTTTTTCCTCATTGTTTTGCTGTGTTCAGGGCGTTGCACCAATCCAAAATGTTGATATTTGATGTCCTAATGCATTTGGTAATAGTTCAGACAAATCCTACCGACTCTACCTTTAAGGCCTCTGTGTGCTCCAAACAAACAATGTCCAACCACGCCCACAGTGTTTATACCTGTTCTGAACAGCGGCAGTGGAGGCGGGGTGGAAAGTCTACTGTCATAGCCTCCTCCTGATTGCATTGCACTGCCTGGCAAATCCACACCTGGAAAAACGGTCACAATGTTTCCAACACCGTCAGACTCAGTGTACTTTATACAGTAAAGGTCTCAGTATGCTTCACAAATGCTTGCCACAGATAGTTCCTACAGGTCAGGAACAGTTTCATCTCAAGATTTGTGTACATTAAAGATTTTTTCATTTATTCATGACTCTCAGCATCACTTTATAACTAATGCATTATCCACCATCACTCATTCCACAGTCAAGTTTTTTTTAAAAAGGGCAACATCTGGTTACACTTTTAAATAAAGCAGTCTGGGTAGGAGGTTTAGGCACCAAAACTATTTGGTTATGTTTCAGAAAATATTGTGATTTGGCTTAAAATAACCACTTCCTTAATACAATCACCATTGATTACTAGTTGCACTGGAACCTGGTCTCCTGTGCGAGACCTGTTTGACCTAACTTCCTCCGTGCGTGGACTTTGTTGCTCTTTCAGCTAAGTTCGTCATTAGTTTAAAATTTGTAGTGACTGTCATGAAAAAAATGGACAATTCATGCCCATCTTCACAAATCACTAGATCACATTTCGTGACTCTTTCACAAACTTCCATGATACTGGGCTGTTATGAAGCATACTGAGACCTTTACTGGATACAGAAAGTACAGGTTTTTAGAGAGCTCAGGGGCATTTTTTTCTCTGATGACTTTTTGACAAGTCTGCTTTTTAGGCCTCCCGAGTATCATGACACGCCATTTATTCCCGAAAGAACAGTCTTCTAATCATGTCATACTCTCTAAAGTGAATGTACTCACATGGAGTCGTTGCTGTTTGAACAAGTTCATTGACTGAACCATAAAGAAAAGGCTTGTTTTCCTGTGAGTGTCTCTTGAATCTATCAGCCCATTGAGTGTGCCTCGACACAGACAGCAGTGATGGAGCAGATGCTGTTGAATGAAAGCCCTGTCAAGACCAGCGGCCTCAGACAGTCTCTCCTTTCTTCTGGAGTCTTTCTGTGCTTTTCTGAGAGCCCTCCAGCCACGCAGCCTCTTCCTCATCATCTGTCGGTGGCAGACGTCAGGTCAGCTCAAAGAGGCAGCAGGTGGTCTGTAGTGACAGTCAACCTCTCCATTTGTGACTGGCTGAACTCTGGATCTGCTCCACTTGCGAGAGCCTCGGCTTCTGCCCGGCGAATCTGTGCGTCGCAGTGTGCCCGTACCTGCAAGTCAAGACACTGCCAGTCGGCAGCTGCTGATCTAATTTGACAGAAGAAAGTCCCCCGTCTTCTGCACACCCCAACAGACGTGGTGCAAAGTTACTGGGAGCTGCACTCGAGAAGTTGCATTCGGTGTTGTGTTTCAGTCCTCACAGGCTGTTTTTTCTTTACTTCCCACAATTTAATCAAGCATGAAACCTATTCGGTCAAACTCGAGATTGATTTTCCTTTGAGTCATTCTTTGACAAAGAGGGGAAAAAAACGCTCTCGGTGGTGCACGGAAGTACAGACAGAGTGCGTTATAAAAGCGAGACACATGATTTTGTAGCTATTACCTTGCAGTCCTGTCTGAGAGAATGTAACATTGACTGAACAGGCAGAACGTTAGTCTCTCATTCTCAATAACTCGCTGACGACTGTAGACTTTCTGGACTGCTATGGATGATGATTCTCTTTTTTTTTCACAGCCTAATCTGGCTTCTACATTACAGAGAGGTATCTATGGTTATATGGATATATTTATCATTCTAAAGATGATCCAGTAACCTGTGCCTGTTTTGTCAAAATGTAGAAAAACCAGAGTTAAAATGACTGTATCGACCAGTGGTGGCAGCAAAAATGCATTGGACGCGTGTCTATCAATCAGAGGTGGTGGGCTCGTGTCATACGACTTGACTCAAACCTTGAATCGTTAAATGAATGTATCTGTTCAGCTAACTTATTGCTTGGTCAAATGTTAGCAAAAGCAATCGGGGGACTGATTCGGGGCCATATAACCAGGTAATCTATACAGTTAAGTTACTACCTAACTTGACTTGTGATTTGCTCAACTTGAGCAATGACTTGACTTGTCTTGTTTGACTTATAGAAAGGACTGGACTTGACTTGTCTGATTTTCACCACAGCAACTTGGGAATTGTTTAAGATTTGAAGGTTAAGACCTGAGACATAAGGGTGCCCCTGTGGCTCACTTGGTAGAGCATGCATCCCATATACTTAGGCTGTCAGTCCTCTGCAGCGTCCGCCAGTTTGACTCATTTTGGCCAGCGGCCCGTTTGCTGTGTGTCATCCCCTCTCTCTCTCCCCCCTTTTCTGTCATATCTTCAGATGTCCCTATCAAATAAAGGCAAAATGGCCCAAAAAAATAATCTAAAAAAAGACCTGAGACTTAATGGATGGTTTCATGAATATAATAAGGGAGCTACAGAGGGTGCAGTCAGTCAACCTTGCAATTAAATACTTTTTAAATATCCCATAAACAGAAAAGGCATTTTCCCAATTTTCACCATTGTTGGTGTGCACTGTAAATGGATCATGGATGCATTATGAGGACATGCAACTGATAAAAAGAACAAAAAATGTCAATATCTTGTTGTGTAGAAGCATTTTATGGAACATTACCAAAGTAATATTGAGCATAGTTACAAATATATTGCATTTCCTGTAGCTGCTTCATAATAATCGCCACAGCATGAAGAGTTCTACCGGAGATGAGACCACGTCATTGTTTTGCAATTTACAAGTAAGCCTCAAGTCTTTGCACTCAGGTCCCAAGTCAAGTCTTATGTCAAGACAGGCAAGTCCAAAGCTTCAAGTCACTGAGTTTCCAGCCTCACTGATTTAAAGAATTACGTAGCTGTTAAGCTAATGTGAGCTAAGCATTAGCGGGAAAACTATGGTAGCATTTACTTAACGTCCTTTGTGCAACTTCAAATATACAGAATGAAGTAGTTGCGTCTCCGCCTATAATTTAAAAATTTGTTTTGTTGATCACCCCACAGTTTTACATGCAAACATAATTATTTAGTATAAATTTTTCCAACTGGTGCACAGTAACATAAGATTAGATCTTCTTCTTCTTCTTCTCCTTCTTCTTCTACTTCTTTTGCAATGGTTTAATGGCACCTGACTGGAATTTTGTGCCACCAGCTGTTTATCTCAACACATCAACTCTTACTGTTAAAAAAATTGGAAAACGAATGAATTCATATTTAGTTTGTTTATTTTCTTTAAATTTGCGCTACATGATGGAATCCTGACTATTGACTTACTGTAATCAAGTTGAATAAAAACTCAGAAGTGTTTAAAACAAATTACATACACCATTTTATTCATGTAACTGGTAGCATGACCAGAGAAAAGACACCTGCAAGCTCAGCCAACATTGATCAAGCACAGCACAGTGGAGGCTGTGGGTGAAAGGTCTGCTGGGGTAGAATAATTAAACACACAAAGTGTGTCAGACAGCTGCTGGACTTGTGCTGCCTCGTCCATGATATGGACGGTCTTACACCGAGCATTGGGCCATGAGTAATACACTGTTTCTGACTCATCATTGTTGGTACACTATAGAAGGATTCAGTGCTTTGCGGAAATGAAAAACTGTAGATTTTCAGTCACTAAAAGCAGGAACTAGCATATAAATGTGTGCAGCAGTGAGTCAGGCTGGTGCAGTGACGCAAGCACTGTGGCAACATTCCTCAAAACGTGATGAACAGGAAAAGCTCCTCCTTCTGTTCAATGATTTTCTTAATTCAGTCACACTCGTGGGTTACAGGGCCAGAGGTTACGCAATGCAAGAGAAGCTGCCTGCTGCAGTCAGGTCAGGACTGATCAAGTTGTTGCTTTCAGGTCAGAAGCCTCATTACAGGAACTTCACAAGCCTGAAATCCTATCTTATCTCAGCCGAGCAGGACATTTTGGATTTTTGGTATTACAGAAATATGTTTCCTCACTGCATTTAGGAAAAAATCATAGCTTAGCTTAGGATAGGAATGTAGCTGTTACAGAACTGAGGAATTTCCTTGGAAAGATGGGGGAACAAAATGAACACTGAAATATTGTGATTGGCTTGCTGAAAATGGTGGACCACTTTTGATTACTGCATCCAAGGTCTTCGAAATTACCGTGGTCAGGACCACCAAAACTGAGACCGAGTAATAACCAAAACCAAGTGCTGTCACATCTTAAGCTCTCTCACCCACGTTCTGCCAGGAGTAGCGTTTAAATCAAAGCTGACTTCAGTTCATGTTGATGTGACAAAATTATGAATACATGTACACATAAATGATCCATCAACCACCCACCCAAACGTATTATTTCTCCGATTTATATGGCTGCGTCTCTACCAGTCCCTGTAGGATATGTTGAGCAATGCAGGCTTTCCGGGTGTATTGTGTGTTGTGTTGACCATTATTTCACTTTTTTTTTTTTTAAAGAGAGGCTGCTTTCAGTCATTTTAAATGTCCACTAAGCGCGCAGTAATGTTACTGCAGCAAATTGTGGAACATTTAAGCAGCAAAACTAAAAATTGTAGTTGCAAACTTGACAGGACAGAGGTAACTCTCCAGGAGAAACAATAATCAAAAAAGTTGCAGCTGCTGTGCCTCGTGCGTAAAGGCATAAACAGCATCTCTCTCTCTCTTTCTGGGGAGATGCAGCCTATTTCCCACCCGCAACCAATCTGCTATTAAACACAATGTTAATTTTTATAACCCGGCCCGCCCAATCCATGGATTAACTGTGGTTCTAACTGCAGTCTGTGAATCAGTAATACATTGCCTACGCAGCTTTATGTGGCCTGTCTCATCAGTGTTTACCACAAGCAAAAATATAACTTAGGTAGATAGCTTTGCTAGCATCACTAACACTTAGCTACATTTCTTTAAGCTTCCTTTCTAAACGGTGATAAAAGTTTGATGCTGCCTGAGCCGTCTCTGTAAGTGTTGCATTGCAGAATTGACATACTGCTGAGTGTTTTATTTTGGATGCTGTTTTAGTCAAATTTTATTTCAGAGGCTTTGGCTGACATCTCATCCCAGACAGCCACAGCTTCTTCTCCTGTCTCCTGCATTCACTTTCTTGGAGTGCGTGTGAAGAAAAGTGGGGATGTTTGACAGCCGGGAACCGTAACAAATTTTTCAAATTAGAAACCAGTCAAGTTATTGACTTTTTTTTTTTTTTAACGTCCAATCACAATAATGATGTTAACAAATAAATTAGACAATGCGTAGCTGTGGTACGAATTGGTGTTCTTTGTCTGAGGCTGAGTAAAAATGTGGGATTCCAAGACCCTCAAAATGAGACCAACTCAAAACTCTGCATACTGATGTGTCAGCATCCACCAACTCTTGCCACCTCAAATCTTTATCATGGGCTGATAATTAGGAAGAAAACTTGCCAAAAAGATGGGGTTCCCTCTCCTCCACTGACACGATTATTGCCTCTGACTCATCCAAGCCAAAACTGAACGTCCGTCTTTTCTTGTCCATTAGAGCTAGTCAGTGACAAGTGAATTGAGACAGCCATTGACATTATATTCTAATCAATTATACAGGCAGTCTCATGTCCATTCTAAACACAGATACAGACCTGACCGGACGAGTGCCTATTGAAGAACCAAGTTCACAGTTGTAGTTAGGATTTCTTAAGATAAGAGACGAGGTCTGAGATAGGATGGGACAGTCATGAGTTTAGGAATTGTTTCTGTAATAGGAAGATAGGATTTGTTCTGTCCTTGAAACTTAAGTTGAAGACAGGACACACAGTTTTTCTGTAATGAGATCCCATGTCTACAGGCCCTCTCAAGTACGTCTGGTCTAACAAGTCTAAGTTAAGTTTTGAGTCTTAATTGTTTCACGGAAGTCTGAAGTCTTATGTCTACAGCTGTGGCTGTCTATAACTGGAGCAACCTATTCATGATCAATTAACAGGACTAATTCCTGTACTGTGACACATCGGTTCTGAACAGCCAAATCATACCAGACATTTTATGAGACAAGATGTGTAGTGTTAGCAGGGAGCAGCTCTGGGGGTGGGCTCAGATTACAATGAGAAAACATCTGTGGTTTATGGCAGTCTGGGATGGTATTGTACTCGCCACACCCAGGCTGAAGCGGTTCCAGAATGTATTAAGTGTAGATTATAAAGTATCAAACATCAAGTAAAGTTCCCCTGCATTTCACATTAGTGTTGCCTTTATTTTTCATGTCTTCAGCGTGACACATTTTCATTGAACCTGCCATTCCACTGGGCTGAAAAGGGTGCAGTCAAAACAAACCAGTCTCTGTGACTACCGAAGTATGATATGACTTGTTTGCATCCTTAATTTGAGCCCTGTGATTTTCATCATTTAGTTTTAATGGTTGGTTCTATCACTTGGTACAGTTTCTTTCCAGTGAAATCAGTCATAAGTGCCAGTGACCCTGTGACACTACAACATCCACTTACCTACAAACGGTGTGCTAAAAAAGCATGTGTTCGGTGAGCTGTACATATCCGTTTGCAACTAATGATCTTGATCGTTGTTAACTCCTGTGGGAGTCAGACAGGTCAAACAGTCACGGTGCTGCTGTTGTGCATGTTGGCTAACTGGACCATAGGATCTTAATTACTATCTTTGGTAACACTTATGTTTACCCTACAGTTTCATATCAATATGGCTGCAGTGAAAATGTTCTATGCACAGGCAAACTTTCAGATAAGTCACAGTTGACTGTTATTAGTCTGGGTATTTATGTACCACCATGTATCACCATCTGGAGGAGTCCATCCTGGAGACGGACTTCCCAGCTAATTCAAGGAGTTTAGGCATTAGCATTAGCTTACAATAGCCAGATACACTTTTGAAATCTGTTAGCAAGAGTTATCATTTTATTTGTGGAATCAAATGGCGTATGTATAGTGTGAGAATGGAAAGTTTGACAGGCATAGCAACAGTTACTAAGGAGGGTCAATTGGTGGCATCCATGGAAGAGGACCTGCGCCCTCTGTCAATGTGTATTTATGGCTTCTTCTGAGGTATGAGATCACCCCTTTGAGATGAACCAGACAGCGGGTGTTTATTCCGCACCAGAGCTCAAGTCTGGCGTACACCCCAACCCAATCGAACGCTCCAAGGGGGTAAACACTTCAGGGTTTGGTTCAACCAGACTAAATCAGGCTGGTGTGGACCTGCCCTTACAGTGACTCATCTTACAGCCCTAGAACTATTTCTTGGCAAAGAACAGCTGGGTACAAATAACATAAAACAGCAAATAGGTTGTAACATAGGCCTTCCAAAGCAAACAAGATATTGTAGGCCTCCAGTATATTCAGGTTAATATTGTGCTTTGGCTGTAAATGTAATAAGATGCTGGTTCTGGCTGGGCTGACACGATCTGGTCATTTGGCTGAACTTCAGATCACAGCTTTCCTCCTCTGAATACTATTTCTGACACTGAAATTGTGCCACGTTCAAGTTGAAAGTGAATTCTTGAAATTTCCTTCCCGTTGAGTGTTCTACTCACAAATGCATGGAATGAGAATAATGTCTGTCAGCTGCCTGTGGATGTGAAGTGTCTGTGTGTGGTGGAAGGTGGTCCACTCCCTGCGAGCAGACTGCTGACTGTGACCTCCTTTCTGCTTTACTGTTGTTTCTTAATGCCTGAGAGAGCCACAGAGCCTTGACTTTACATTAAGTCTGCACACTCCAGTGTGTGTGTGTGTGTGTGTGTGTGTGTGTGTGTGTGTGTGTGTGTGTGTGCACCTCTCTCTT
>JAJHUR010104501.1:0-20210 GCA_027495735.1 Lutjanus campechanus | reverse complement strand
TGTGTGTGTGTGTGTGTGTGCGTGTGTGCTCGCAAGGAACTTTGTTAAACTCTGCGAAGTTGTGCTCAGAGGTCGATCACCTCTGTGAAACCTGTACAGTGGCTGCTGGGTGAGGAGGGGGGAGGACATTGTGACCGCTCAGAACGCACGACAGGTTAAAAAACAAAAGCCGCTCGCCAATAAAGTTCAAAGGTCACCACATCCAAGATCCTCAAACAAGCTCAAAGTTCTGCCAATCTAACCTTTTTAGGAGGATCACCTGCATGTTTAATCAAGTTACACCCAGCAGACCAGTGCCATGTAACCCCAGAGTACAACATTTAAAAGTTATTGTTGTAAAATGGCTTTTATTGTCACATTTCATATGCACGACTTCCATCAACTTCAAATTAAAGAAATACTAGAAAACTTGAAAGCACCCCGAGAGTGTAGATCTCCACCAAGGAGGCCAAATCTCTAAATCAGTTATTTTAGAATTGTTTTTAATCAGACTTGTATGAAAACAAACACTGTGATAAATATTGTAAGGCTTTATATCAATGTATATGTGATGATTTAAATTTAACAAGTTGCTGTAATGTCACCTACAGGCACAAAAATCTGCAGGGTGTCTGCAGGTAACAGGTGCCTGTTTCATGTGAATTTGGTTGCAACTTCTCAACACATACATACAGGGTTCGGTTGAGTAGCTGGATCCATTCTGGATCTGTTTCCCATTTGGCAAAACACCTGAACTCATTTAACTCTGATGCCAACAAATCTCTTAATCCAGGCGTCTGCAACCTTCACGATCAAAAGAGCCAAAAAATAAATAAATAAAACTCTCTCTTTCCCTGAGGACTTTTCTTTTTTTATTTGGCATCAATAGCTAGCTAATGAGGGCTCAATATAATATAGTTGAATAAATATTTTTTGGTGTATGGTGTATGTACAGCTGCGACAACTCAACATTTCAAGGCAACATTAGATTTGTGAGGTTTGAGCCAAACTTGAACTCTTGAGCTCTGAAACAATCTTTACAAAGTTCTGTCTATAATCTTTCCTTCTTTAGATAAACTTGAATCTTTAAAAAAAAAAATGTAAATGGTTTTAAGTGAAAATAGAAACATTTTGATCATTATTTACTTTTACTCGAAGGTTTAAGTTTATCCAAAGAAGAAAAGTTCATTATCTCAACAAAAATAACTGCAGCTGGTAAAACTTTTTCAAAACTTCAGAATCTGAGTTGAGCTCAAAACTCAGAAACGCTTTGCAGCACGTTGCTTGAAAGTTTTCTCAACTTTTTCTTCTTCACAGTGAAGACCTACAACAATGATACCTGAAAATTTAAATGAAAAACAAAAAAAACAAAAAACTGTTTTTCATTTCCACATCATTTTTTGCCAAAGCCACAGGGAGCCACTGGAGAGCAGCTAAAGATGCATGTGGCTCCAAAGCTGCAGGTTGCAGCACCTGGTCTTAATCAATCATCTCTGCTTGTTTTCTTAATGAAATACTACTGTATGACCATGTATAATGATTTTTCAGTCTCATATTAATATTTTAAGCTACTCAACTCAGTATTCCTACATCAGCATCTGCAGTATTTGGAGCAAATGTAGCTGAGTCAAACATTTTCAGAACCTGTGTGCCAATATTCTGTGCCATCAAAAATTTGTCAAAATATCTGCAGCGTAACCTGAACTTTAACCTGCCTTTGTATTGAATTAACAATGATGAGTATGTCTTCATCCAGGTTACCTGCTGGAGCAGCAGAGCTTCAATTACTGACACACAAAATGTGCACTGGTGACGAAGCTGCAAACTCCTCTTCCTCTGTAATTTATTCTGGCTTAAACTGCATGGAAATGTAATGAGACATCATTGTTAATGTGTTCCTGAGTGTTTCCATTAGTTTTGAACACAAAAAAAACACAATTTTACTTGTGTTAAATCTGTAGTTTTTCCCTCATTTGCTTATTTTCTGACTCACAGCAGGAGACAGAGGGAGAGCTCGTCACTGTGTGTGCGGCTGTGCCCCGTTATTGTGTTAAATTGTTATCTGTAATTTTAAGGAAGGACTGCATTAAATTAGTAGCCTAGCAACATGAAAATTAGTTCAACTAACTGATTAACCCAAAGAGGAAAAATAAAAGCACAGGGACACTGTGATGATTTATGTTTTCTAAGTCGTTCATCAGAAAGGATTATTTTGACAAACTTTTCTGGCTGTTTGATATGAAAAGTTATTTAGCAGCATAACCTAAATAATGATATTGACGATAGTGAGTCTGGTCAGATTAGTTTCACCATGTAGGTCAGATATGCGACAGGTGTCATTGACCCACTAAGTTCAGATTATAGTTCAGTAAACACAACAGAGCAGAGGGACAAACTTATCCCAGTTATGTAAGAACCAGAAAGACTCTGCTGTGCCGACTGGACGGGATCGATCAGGATTCCTGTCTCACTGCAGCCTAACTCATCCGTCTCACAGGGACTGAAGCGAAGGGCTGCGGTTTGTCTGCGTCAGTGAGACTCACTGGAGTTGAGGAGGATCATGGCCTTCAGACAGACGTACTCCTCCCTCTGAAGCTTCAGCTCGCGAAACCGGGAGGTGGCTGCCAGCAGCATGTCGAAAATCTCCATGATGCCCTCCACACACTGTCCCTCCTCCCTACAGAGAGACAGAGAGACAGAGAGAGGGTGAGACTGAGAATATGGGACACAGACAGGTCAGAGAGACGGGAGGAAAAGAACAAGAAGAGTAGGGATAAGAGAGGGGGCAGAGAAAAAAGAACCATCAGTGGAACACAAAAGGAGAAGATGTGCTGTAGCTCTGACAATGATGCAACTCATGGAGCCAATAAAGCTTTTTTTGAGTTCGAGAGAAAAAAGAAACAAGAAAAATAAGTGGAAAAAACAGACAACAGAATAAATAAAAACAGATGGAGGAAAACAAAAAGACAGACAAACAAAAGAAGAGAGACAGAAGGAGACAAAAAGGCAAAGTGGGAAGAGAAAAAGGAAAAAAAGAACAACAGATAGTGTAAGAGAGGTGGACTAGGACAGACAGAGAAACAGAGAAATGAAAGAAGGAGAAAGAGAAATGCAGAGTAAAGGCAAAAAGTGAAAGACAGAGAGAAAGAGGTGAAAATGGAGGGAGAAGAAGAAAAGCAGCAAAATCACCAGAGATGAAACAGTCATGGAATGTAACTAAGTACATTTACTCAAGTACTGCATCTCCATTTTATGCATCCTCATGCTTTAGTTACTAGTTACTTTTCAGATTACAACTTTACATCATATCCTCCCTGTCCAGTCAAAACCATGTTTCTCCAAATGTGATTTTGAATGTTTGTAATAAAGGATAAAGTGTAAAGTTCACATAGTTTTGAACCTTTTTTAACCTCAAAGCTTTTCTTTGCATTTGAGTTCATGTAACTTGGGCTGCAACTAACAATTCTTGTCAGTCCGCTGATTATTTTTTTCCATACGGCTAATTGATTAGTTGTTTTGTCCATAAAACATCCGAAAAATGGTGAAAAATGTTCATCAGCGTCTCACAAAGCCCAAGATGATGTCCTCATATGTCTCGTTTTGTCCACAACCCAAAGATATTCAGTTTACTGTCATAAAGGAGGAAAGAAACAAGATTTTGTTAACAACATTTTGTTAATTAATCTATGTTAATATAACTAAGAATCGATTGCTGTTTATTATTCTGGGATATAGGCTGCAGGGAAATCAAAACTAAATGCAAATGAAGATTTTAAAAATAATAAAAATGAGGCATCATTCCGTACTAAAACTCTGGTTATTGTCAGACTGAGCTGCAGTTTAGTTTTACTTTGTCTGGAACCAGGTTAGATTATCATTCTGTCACTGGAATCAAACATTTTAACCACCGACTCCGCCCTGCTGTCTACAACTTCCTGGTTAGCAGGTGTGTTATCAGACTGTACACCTGACAGATAACACTGCAGCTTATTATTTCACACTCGGAGCAGACCGACAGAGTGAAGCTGTTGATGCTGTAATTCTGAGATCTGGATCGACCGCTGGTGTTTCCACTGTGATGCTAATTTATGCGGTGACCTCAGATTCCTCACTTCTGTTCCCAAAACAATGTAACAAGAAGTGTTGATTGGTTACAAAAATAATTAACATCATGTCCTTGTTATCCAAAAGTTTGCACCTCAGACTTGACAAATTCTGGTTTGGAGACACAAACAGCAAACGGCTTCCAACCAGGTAATTCACGCTTTAATTTACTCTGAAACATGTGAAAAACTGAGTCTTTAATCCAAAGAACGAGTAAAAAACCAGGACGATGGTGAAAGAAGACAGTAACAATACACAACGGAAGCAAAAAAGAGAGTTTAATTAGAAAATGACTCTGTTTTCTGGCTCTCTTTGAGCCTCTTGTTAAGGATGGATTTGCATCCAGGATGTTTTCCTGATCTGTCCAAGGAGAAAGAGCTACCACAGGCTACCGGGGACCACTGCACGGAGAAAACTAAGGCTGTGTTATGAAAACACATCAAGGTTAACTTAAGCCTATAGTGATAGTCTCCGTGGTAGTGGGGGAAGAAAGGTCAAACACTAAACTCAACACTAAACCAATCCAGGAAAAAGAAGGCTTCAGGTCTTCATGTTTCTCAGATATATTTACTGTTATTATCTCATTTGACTTATAAACAAATCCCATGAAAAAGACCAAAACAAATGTATCCTACCAGGAAGTTTTGTGTGTGCAGCCAAAAGTGATTGTGTCCTTTTCTTGTGTCTTCAGTGGACTGAGAGTTACAAACAGGGTAGAGAAGTCAGACAGTATTGAGACACTAACAGATGAATAGTTTCCATCTTTTGCTGCGATTTGTTGGCAAGAAAATTACAGATCAACACCGAACTTAAGGCCCGATCATACAAGCATTTAAAGCTACAAATAAATGAGTTCAAACAGTTCATTCAACTTCAATTCTTTGTCTCAAAACCCAACCAGTCGCAGCAGATGGCCACTAACCTGAGACCTCAGCTCTACTTAAAGTTTTTTCCTTGCCACTGTTGGTAGGAATTGTCGGGTCTGTGCTCCTGTTGCCCTGAGATGACTTCTATGATGTTTGATGAGTAAAACTTACTCAGAGTCAAAACGGTGGAAGCTTATCACCACCACAATTTAGGCATTTAGCTTTTTTTAGCTTGCTACATTCACTTGTATTTGACCTCCGCTGCAGGAGTAAAATCTGCTCCATACCAGGAAGGATTTGCTGACAGATGTTGACAGGTAATAGGCTTAAAATAAAATTATCTAAGTAAAAATGTGTTTCGTTTTAACTGGCTAATGAACTACTCGCTGCAACTTTGCCTGTAAAAATGTTCGCAGGCTCGACTGAAGGTCGGGTTTAGCTTTTTTAGTCCACAAAACACTGCTGGACTTTAACAGGAAAACGGTGCTGCAAACAATTTAAGTGAATGGTGACCAGTTTTCAAATGGTAAAAACAACCTGAAAAGAAACATAAAATGCCTCCATGCTGCTCGTTTGGTACAATCCAAGTCTCCTAAAGCCCCGGCATGCAAAGTTCACTTGAAAGACGTCATTAACACCATGTTTTTAGCCTGAATCTTCACTGTAGCTCCTTCAGCTTGGAGCCTGTGGACACCATCTGAACTGTGTGGTGCAACAGTGTGCACGCACAAGTGAAAAGCATTTTATGTTTTTTTTGTTTTTTGTTTTTTACTTTTGAAAACTGGTCACCATTCACTCAAATTGTTTGGGAGTTTCTACAAACTCAAGCAGTGTTTTGTGGACTAAAAATCTAAACCTGACCTTGAATCAGAATGAGGGTGAGTAGATAATGAAGGAATTTTTATTTTTAGGTGAACTATCCCTTTAAGAATAACCATAATGAAAAAGCCAGTCTCATTAACTCATGTAGGCCACATAAGATGCATCAGCGATAAACTGAGACATAAATTGAGACATTGAAAGATAAATGCATTTAGGCCTTTAATGACCAAACTTATTGTTTTTGTTTCCTCTTATCAAAAAAAAACAAAAAAACAACATAGGACATTTTAGCCTCCTTCATTAATGACACAAAATAAGTTAATTCAGAATATATAAATCTTAAATTTGCAGAATTTCTTCCATAGTCTTTTATTTACTTCATGACCCAAATAAAATCTCTGTTTTTGTTTGATATGCTCCTGCACGCTGCTGCTCAGCTTTCTACAAACTGGACAATAATCTGAACTCATCGTCCTCCTGCAGTCTGAACAGCAAAAAAGAACTCAAGTTACTTTAATGCTTCTATTAACTTCTGCTGCTGACAAATTGCTGCAGTAAGTTTACTGCGGTTCATGAGGAATTGCAAACTGCCGCTGGTGAAGTGGCAGCCTAATTACAGCGTGTTTACCATGAATACAAAGGGTGAAGTGAAGTGCCAGAACCAGCCAACTGCTGTCTGGCCAAAGTTGAAGGTCAGCGTGGAAGGGAACAGAGAGTGATAAAAGATTTTTTGGCAAGAAAATGAGACGGCAGTCCAGAGGAATCACAGATATATCTGCAGAGAATGTTGCTGATATCATTTTACTGTTCCAAGGCCTGACTCGACTCCCTGTTTATAGTGTGATGTCGACTCGTCACCGGAGTGAAAAAATGTGAGGAGATTACACTGAAACAACCAACAGTGTTGTGGCAAACTTACAGCAGCTGCGCACGAGACTCGCGGTGACAAAGAGCAGCTGACCTTTGTTCAGTTTTTGAGAATCAGGTACCATAAAATATCAAATAGAGGCTGCAGCCTTTATTTAACTACAGGCAGGCTGTGATTGAAACAGACTATTATTAGATTAGATTTATTCATGATTTCCACACATTTCATCTTCTACTGTAGATCCTTTACTTAAAGAGACAGTTCTGAAGTGGGGTTTTATGAGGTACCATATTCAGTGTTTTTCCTACAGTAGGTGGCAAAAACAGGAGCTGCTGGTCTACCGCTGCCTCGATCAGTTTGTTTGTGAAATGACTGTTTTTGCCAAAGGAGAGCAGGATCTGGCTGTTATAACAGTAGTTTCCCATCGGAAAATAACTGTCTGATGGCAAAGTGGTGAAAATATTCTAAATATAATGTACACTTAAACTGATACACCTGCTGCTTATCCAAACTGTATAAACACCTCATACACCCCCACATCAAATAATCAAAACTATCCCTTCAAGATCCTTTAATAAAGTATAAGTAGCTGTAAAATAATACTGATGTTTGAAAAGGTATGCAATCAGAATTTCCAACAAACAAAAGTACTTAAAGTGCTCATGCAGCAGGGGTCCTTCTCAGAGTTATCGTTATTATTATTATTATTATTATTATTATTATTATTATTATTATTATTATTATCAATGCATTTAAGGAGCACTTTAATGTAGCTGGTTAAGGTAAAGATACAACTCTATATGCTATTGTGTAATTTAGTTTATGACATATTTTATATAAAGTCTGAATCTGCAGCAAATCTGCAGCTGTCAAAAGCCCTGTTCACATGGGGTTAGTACGACCTGGGGACCTCTAGTAATTTGTAATAATTGCCCAGGTCGTTTGTGATTTTAATCCTGTGTGAATCAGCCATGTCTGTAATTTACAAAGTAAAAATTGATCTGCAAATCACCTCCTATATTTCACCAAACACTGAGGCCATGTGATAATATTTTTGTAGTCTTTATTTTTACTTTCAGACATCTGAACACACGTGAAATTTGAATGCAGCTCATGTTGAACAACAGTCAACAGCTTTCTGCAAAATCGTTTAAAATAAGCAATGATGACAAAGGAAGGTAGCTGCAAATGTGCTTTTATGCTTGTAAAACATGTAGAAAGTGGCCAGAACAACTCTGTATCATTAACGTGGTAAATTAATGTAAATTGGAATAGAGTTTGCTTATACTGTGTGAATGCACCAACAGCCAACACTGACATTAATTAGAGAGGGTCACATTATCAGTATCTCCTGCTAATACAAGTCCTGTGCTGATAGGATTAGAGGGTGTTTTGCAGTAGCGTGAAACATCAAGTATTTCCTTTAGAAAAGCAGGAGAAATACTCGAGAAAAGCATTTAGTCACTTTGCACCACTGACCTACTTCTGCAAATGTATTTCTTTTATGTGACACAGTGATTCTGTTAAATGAATACACAGATTCACACACTGTACAGATATATGAGGAAACACTTTCTGCATGGAAAAATGAACAAGCCTTAGCATGTGGAAGCAGAAGAGCCATTATGATATTAAACCTGCACAACTGGACTATCAGCAACTTCATACAAGCCTTTATCGTGACATATAACAAACGCAGAGCTACATTCAGCTCACGCAAACGTGGTTTCTTCAACTTTAGACAAACACGCGAGGTTCACAAAAAACAAAGAAGTCAAATCTTTTCAGCTGAATACTGCAGGCACTTACAGACTCAGGGGGACGTTTACTGGATTAAAAATATGCTGCAACATAAATATGCCCCTGGTAGATAAAGCAGGGCTTGTGTTGTAGTTATACTTTAAATTGGAGTAATGAAAGTAATAAATAAAAGATGCCAAGCCTGCTCACCTGTTGAGTTTGAAGTCTGGAGAGAAGATGAGTTTTCCAGGATGATCCACAGACCTCCACATCAGGCCCAACATCAGGATCTCCAGCCAGCAGCACTTCAGCAGGTGGATCTGGTCGGCTAGACTCAGCTCTACAAAACCTGAGGACAAACCACACAGAGAAGACTGAGAATTTATATACCCCCTCTGTTTTATACATTTTCTGCCTGGATTCAGGAGCATTTTGGAGTTGAAAGATATTTGCACGGGACATTATGACAAAACTTGCATCAAAATGACTGGAAATAGAAACTCCTCAGGGGTCAAAGATAATTTTAAGATAGAAGCTATGAGACACAACAAAAAATCTGAATCACCCTGAAAACTTCTCATGTGAGCTTATTGTCGAGACAAAACCAGTTTCAGGCCGAGTTTGATGAAAGGATCAATACAGAAAATGACCAGGGAAGAGAAAAACAAAGTCCTGACTGTAGTGGACACACTTTAAGGGGCTTTAAATGTGTTGAGGATGTTTTTTGTCAGTGTGGCCTTTTACAGACTCTGAACATGAACGTTGTTGCAAACAAGTCAAAGACTAGAAAAGAAATCAATAATTCAAAATGTCAACAACTGATTTGAGTTTCGCCGGTCACATGACAGCAGATACTAAATTCACATGAAGCAGGCAGACAAACACACAATTCTGCAGCAGCTGTCCTGTCTGTGCACTGTCTCTTCAATACTCTCTGTTTGTGACCACACGTGTCTGAACCCAGAGACATCTGGACAGCTGTGCAGGGGACTTTAAAAAAATACTCACTCTGTGATAAAGTGTTGCCCAAACAAAGCTCCAGTGCAGTTAAGAACGTTTCAACAGCTGCTTTCATCAGGATTCTGAGGTGGTTCAGCTCCACAGGTGAGGCTAATGAGTCACATGACCCTGTCAGGTGACAAACACCTCACACTCAACCTTCCCCCTCCTGAATCTGTCCTAAAGGAGTCCTTTTCAGTCTTTGTTTTGTGGAGAACTCTTCTAAACATGTTGAAAAACCGCTGCTGCTGTTCTCTGTACTGAACCACTGTTCATGGAATAATACACATTTTGGATTTACATTAAAGGGCAGCGCCATCTGCGTTCTCTTCCAGGTTTTTAAAATAGAAAATCCCCCTCACTCGTCACGGCTGAGAAAGTGATAGATAAGACATGTGAATCCTCTCATCCTTTTCCCTTCAAAAAGAAAATAAAGTTGTTGAAACTAGTAAATTAAGCTTTTAAAATGAGCCTGTCAGTCATTAAGAGTTATAGACAGAAACAGAAATGCTCTCAAACTCATTACTACCGACGCCGACTCTATAACACCGACATCACTGAACAACAACTCTAGTCTATTTTGACTGACAGCGCCTTGCTCACCTGCCGGTGCTTTCTTCTGTCTTTTATAAAGCAGACAATGCACGCTCATTTTTACTTCTGTCAGAGTATCCCACCCCACCGAAAAAAAAAACTTGGAAAATGGTCTTTAAAAAATCTGGGGAAAATGGTCTTTATTCAGAAAACTGGGAGTCTTTGTGATCCCTTCACATTAACACCTCTCCTGGGGAGTGAGTACCTGCTGGGCTGAACACTGGCTGAGAGGAGGAGAGGACAAGGGAGGAGGGGGGAGGACAAGGGGGAAGGACAGGGGGAAGCAATAATACGGAAAGAAAATGCGTAAAAAAAAAAGAAGAAAAGATCAGAAAGTGGGGAAAAAGAAGCCGAATAAACCAGCGAGGAAAGAAAAGAAATTGCAGCCGATAAATTTAATGATAATTTTGTGGGATTAGTCCGTCGATCCACGCAGCCGTTATCTAATTTGTCTGTTTATTTAACCATCACACACACCGTCTGACACACTGACATGGACGATGGGTGGAGGATGTGTTTACTGTAGCGTCAGGGTTTGTTTTTACCTTTATAACCCTCACGTCTTGTTTCCTGGTGTTCAGCGAGTCTGACTGACTTCCACACACTGTTGATGCTTCCACTGACCTAGGATCAGCAGCAGCGAACACATGGTCCTAATGTTTACGCTGACCTTAACCTTGTCATGGCTCCTTTACTCAGCAAGGCCACTCAGAATGTCCCCCATCATTTATATCAAACGGTTCTCAGGTTAGACCTCAACACTGGACCTCACAATCTGGATCTTACCAGGGATCTTTTTAGCCCAGCTGATCATGAGGACCAGTTCCTTGTCTGCCAGGTTGGTGAGGGACATCATCATGCTGGCCTCAGTGAAGGGTTTCTTCAGATCCTCCATGAGGTAGATCTCAGGAGGCTCCGCCTCCATGATGCGGGAGATGAACTCCTCCGGGCTCATGGCCGAGTGGTGCGAGTGGTTCGACTGAGGGAGGGGGGCGGGCGGGGCGAGAGGAGCCTCCAGATGGAGATGCCGCTGGGCTCGAGAACCCAGCCCCACTCTGACCAGAGCCCTCCCCGAGGGATCCCGAGACTGGAGTCCGCCACGGCGGTGTCGGGCTCCTCGATAGCTGCAGCGTTCACGCCTGACACCTGGTGTGTGACGACAGCAGAGAAACAGACTTGTGACGTACTTTGTACTTCACGTAAGATGCTGTGGTTCTTCTTTCAAGAGAAAACAAATCACAAAATATTGGAATGAATCCACCATCTTTCCTTTTTCTTAAAAACCTACATGCATTGGAAGCTCAGGCTCTATACATCAGAATAAATCTTCAAGTAAACGGTTTGGGTGTCTTACGACTTTTTCACACCACAAAGTCTGTACCAAGGTTTACGTTTTTGTTAGGTTGGAGCCCCTCTACATAAGGAATTCTGAGTCATTATCACAGAGGTGTGGTTTACTAGGCAGCCTACAATTTATGAGTAAGGACAAAAAAGTTTATCCTTTATAAAATGTTATTTTCTAAATGTTTCGAAGCAGATTCTAAAGCACAAATAAACAAAGGTTTTGGTTGTATAATCTGTATAAATGCAGCCAAAAAGAAGCCCAGAAATGTCCCGAACACAGCAAAATAATGAGGGCAGAGTTTCTGTACCACCACACACTTCAAGTGGTTCAGGGATTATTTTATCTGTGTGTATACATTGTTATCTAATAATACCCTGCATAGCACACCTTTAAGTAAAGCAAAGATTTCACTAATGTGGTCACTCTAATGCTCAATACTCCTCTATTTTTCCAATGAGACTAGATTAGAATAGATACTTAACAGAACTCTCAAGGTCAGTTCTTCATTCCTACAAACAGTGAGATCTAAATTTCCTGGAAATGCCTGCAGACAAAATTGCTGCTTTCAAGGGCAGAGTGCCGCTATCTGGACCCAGCTACGCAAATCTACAAGGAACAAAGTCGTTCTGGACACCAGCATCTTTTAACTGGACTTGACTGTAATCTTGTGTCTTGTTTTTAATTTACAGTATGAACCCTCAATGAGCTTGAGGTGTGAAGAAGTTCTACCAAAAAAACATGACTCACACTGCAGTCATGTTATCCAGCTCTATATATGTCAATGATGTTGATCATTAAATATTAAGATACACCCAGGAAAACAGCTGGAGAGCCAGGCTAGTTGTTTACCCCTGGGTTGAGTCTTTATGCTAAGCTAAGCTAATCTGCAGCTGGCTATAGCCTGATATTCCAAGGACAGACATGAAAGTGGTATGGAGCCTCTCAACTAACCTGAATTCTATTTTTCCTGTTTTTGTGTCCAACTGACCAATGGGAGTAACATTTTTTTAAAATGGGTCTAGTGTTGAGTGAGACTGCTGCAACCAGCAGCCGTGAAATGGGCTGCGAGTGTCTGACAACATTATCGAAAGAATCCCTACAGAGCTAGAGCTTTTTGTTAAAGAGTAAGATCCTTTTTGTTTTCACAGACAGCAATAAATCGGCTGCTTCTGATTACACAAAAAGGATCTTACTGTTTAACAAAAACGTCTCTCTGTAGCCATCCTTTCCATAATGTTGTCACAGAATAACAATCTGGCAAAAACAAACACTTTTAGTGGATGTGCATTGCAAGTTACCTTTTAACAATACTGGAAAAGAGCCTGATTTTTATTGTGCTTTCCTTGGATAAATGTCTGAAATGTCTCTTAATAAGTAATCTTAGAAGTGGACAATAAACTGCATCTGCGCAGCGAAAATCTCCTTATAAATTATTACACGTTGGTATTTATGTGATTCCGATCCTGTGTGTTTTCAGAAGTCTCAAAGTTCATATGCCATAATGAGTTCACAGGTAACAAACCTAACCTTTTCTAAATCAGTGTCTGAACTTTTGTGCTGCTGTAAGTTGACCAACCATCAAGCATTCCAGTTATCATAAAAGGCGAGCACCTACCACACTTCATCATGCCCACTTCGTAGCATTTACGTAAGCGGCAGGCCTGGCAGCTTTTACGCCGGTTCTTGTCGATAGTGCATTGATTTGTGGCGGGGCAGATGTAGTCATTGTGTCCTGAGGAAAAGGAAAGAAATTACATGTTGTAGCATTCTTTCAATGGATAAAGAGAAGGAATAAATGGTGAGCAAACTGGACAGAGCTGATACCTTGGATACTCCTCTTGAAAAAAGCCTTGCAGCCCTCGCAGGACCACACGCCGTAGTGGTACCCCGAGGCGTAATCGTGGCACACGGCGCAGAAGTGCATGTCGGCTTTCCCTACCGCCGAGGAGCACACGGAGGAGTTCACGCCTTCCACTCCTTCCCCTGATCTCTTCGCCAGCGGCTTGTTACAGCTGATGATGGAGCTGCAGGAAGAAACAGCGACTGAAAAAGGGACAACTTGACATTTGGAATTTTAGCCTGTCATTCACCTGTCATTAGTCCTCCAACAGGTGCCCCTCTGCTCAAAATGTCTCCACAATCGCATTTCAGTCAACAGGAAAATTGCATCGGAAAACTTCACAGCGTTTATCATTGAAACATGATGGGTTTATAAATCTGCAGCATCCATGACCAGTTTCATTATGACGATCAACTCATAGCACGAATAATGAGCACAGAGGAAAAAGATGAATCCTAAATCAATTGATGTGGTGAGACTAAATACATCCACTACAATCTGTGTGTAAAAATGAACTGTTTAATGAACCTTCAAGCAGGAAAATGGCTGCCAATCTATTCATGATTATACCTCTCAGCTCCAATGATTCCACTGGCTTCTGTGTGCAGGCTCTCCTATTATCCAATCATCTACTATGGACCCATTTTGTCTCTCTCTGGTTTGCAGTTTCTGCCACTTTGCCCCTTTGTTAATCCACCACCCCAGCACCACCAGTGTCAATGGTTCCTCACTGGTTGATTCCAGTGGGCAGGGCACGGCACATCTGTACCGCAGTTTTAATCCATCCTCTACACGTCTGCAGCCCCGACCAACAGTGTTTCAAAAATGTTTCAGCAGCGGAGCATTTTAATTATGTTTACTTGCTCAGATTCTGTTGATTTTGTCCTCTTTCCTTGCTCTTTGTGCTGCTAACATGGATAAGTACACGGGGTCTTTTATTTTGAAAATTGGCCGTTGCCCCCAGAGGCTAAAATGGTATTAAAGATAGCTGATGATATGAAGCCACTTTCACCACAAAACATGTTTATGAAAGCCATGGGGCAAAGAGAGAACATTGTGACAGATGGTTATCAAATTCTGACCATTTCACCTCAAGCTCTATCAGCAGATCAGCTGTTTGCATTTATCTTAATTAGTACTAGTATTAGTACATCCATCTATGGGTCAGTGTCACTAAACCTACCTGCTGGCAGTGATGCTGTGGGCTTTGGGCTCCAGCCAGGGTGCGTGTGGGCTGGGTTCATTGTAGACGAGAGGCTGAGGGCAGTGCAGAGTCAGTGAGGGCATGCTGGGGTGGCTGTGGGACCAGAAGGCCGACGGGTTGAGGGAGGGGCACAGAGATGACGGGCTGTCAGTGATGGGCGGCCTGGTATAGCCCAGCACAGAAGGGCTGTAAAAGCTCAGAGGTCCGTGGCCGTGGTTGTACTCGTGGCTACTGTCCGTGTACGGAGACGGGATGCAGACGGTGTGGCTGTCCATGCTCACAGGGGGGCTGTATACAGTGGGCAGGAGTCCCGGGGAGCTCGACCTCTCTGAGGCTTTGCTGGAGTCCACCTCCTGGAGCTGAAGCAACGGGTGACCATCCAGCCCGGGGGAGGAGGCCATGTCAGGGGAAATCTACTGGATATGTTGACAGCGATGATGATTATGATGATGGTTCCTCTATTGCATATTCTCGTGTAAGTCCTGTGGCAGAAGAGAAGAAATACTGTGTTACTGTTCAAATATGAAATCCAGATTTAAATAAAACAACGGTCAACTCACCAGGTCCCACAAAGCACAGATTTGGTGATTTGCAGGTTAAAAAAACAACAACAACACACATCTAAAGTAAAACAGGGTTGATTTTTTTCATGTTTACAAAAGGATGGATTGCAAAAATAATTCATGAGGTCAAATATAAAATTAGTCAAATACTTGGATTTATCACCAAACACCTGCAAAACAGTTTCAGCTGTACTTTTTGATTTGTGGTAGTTGGTAAAGGTTAGCATGCTAACGCACTAAACTAAGATGGAGAAGATGCTAAACATCAGCATGTTAGCATGCTTACAATGTTAGCAGGGCAACTGCTCACGGTCGGAGAGCACTTAGAGTCTCGTATACAAAGGATCATGTTTAAAATGTTACGAAGGATAGAGAGAAAAAGAGAATTGTTTCAAAATAAGGATTTGCTCAGCAATATCTGCTACTTCTCTCATAAGTTATATTACAAAAGCTGAGTGTCATTACAGGAACTTTTCGCAGGGACTAGGAACCGCTGGAGAAACTCAGTACGTTTCCACCCCAGGGATCTGGGGACATTATTTTACCCCCGTAAAAAGTTCCCATTTGGGGAGTGATATTTTTTTTCCCCAGAATGATGAAGGCATGATCTGCCCTAATCTTTCTCTGGTTGGGGTTAAGGTAAGACCATCAGGGAAATCTGATCAATCTCATGCCTCACTCCAAACCGAACAACCCAATCAACAACATCAACAAATACAAGCCAATAAAAGGCAGAGGAAGGTGGGTCAAGACAGAACATTCCAAAAGTACAAGTGTGACTAAAAATGTTGAATATTTCTGATTGGTCAACTACTCGCAACATTTTATTTAAATGAGCAATATGTAACTATTGCTCATGCAAAAATGCACTCCAAACTGGAGTCATAGACGATATATAAAATAGGTTGAAATCCTGTTTAATATACAGTCTGTGGTTAAAGCGAGTTGCTCCCCAGCTGCAGCTGCTTTTTCACACATCAGTGGACTAATGTTCTTAATCTACGCTGGTCTTTAGATTGCAGTGGAAACATGGACACCAACTGGCTGAAGGAACCTTTTAGTTCTTTGAAAAGTTAGTTCCTAGGACTGAAAGTTGCGGGTGCTTTGGGTGGAAACAGCTAATATAATGAAAGGAGTCCTGGGGTCCGTTTCACAAAGCAGGTTCAACAAACTCTGAGTGTAACCCTGAACTCTGAGTTGATCTACTCTGAGATACTCTAGTTTCCGGTTCCAGAACAGCTGATTTGAGTTGGTTTAATCAAGTCGGAGTAGTTTCACCTGGAGTTACGCGCGTGCACTACAACTATAAAAAGCCAGCATCAATGGAGCCCCGATTCGACAACTCACCATGGCAACGGGGAAGCGGAGGGCTGCGTTTTTCACCCCACTTGAATTGGAAATCTTAATGCGCTCATATGGCGAGTTTAGCACGTTTTTAGAAAGAAGTGCAACACCGCTGCAGCTGCAAAAGAGAGGGAGACGGCGTGGGAGAACATTGCTGCCCGGGTCAATGCGTAAGTTTAAATGTAGTCATTTGCAATCACAATAATATTACAGGGGAAAACTGTTTGAATGGTAGCCTATTAAGTTATTTCATTTAGGTGCAATCCTGTGGAACTCCTCCTTGATGGCTCTGACAGGTTTATGTCCAGGGAAAACGACAAAGATCGGCTTCAGTCTATTCCTTATTCGGTTACAGAGTTTGTTAATATTTTTATTATTTTTTTTTTTGTGAGAAAATGTTTAGTGCAAACATGTATAATAGCCTAATTCGTTGTTAGCTGGCTGCACACAATTCAAGTTTTGTACTGTAGATTGTAACCGAAATAAACCATAAATTCATTCATTAATTCATTCATTAGGCTAATTCATTCATTCAAAAGCCGTTTCAGGGCCAGGCACACTTTTCTGACCGCCCTGTATACAGTTGCCTTAAGTGCTCTGCATCTCAGACATTATACAAAAAAACTTCCATTTGCAAAGAACCGCAGTGCAACACACAATATCTGATGGGATGTGAGAGCATGACTGCGGTTGGTAATGTTGCAAATGTAAGGACGGATCAGGTTGTGTATGTAGATTATGGACTGTGACGTGAAACGGTACCGCTCAAAAAGATAATAATGCAAGAACATCTATGCGCGGTCTGATAACAATCTCCCGATAAATATTTACTGTAATTCTCTGCGCAGTAATGCTGCTCCTTCATCCACTGGATTGTTAAGAACGAGGCTACGTCAAAACTCGCCTGCTGACTGAATGAATGAATGAGGAAATCAAATAGCGTGTGTGGCTGTAAGAGGGCGGAGATAGAGAGAGAAACTCGAGGTTCATTGAGAAAAACCTGGTCCCAACCAGGTTAGGTTCATAGAGTCTGTTACTATGGTAACTGACCGAGAGCTTAAGATACCTCTCTCTGTGAAACAGGCTAGAGTTACCCCTCTTTCTCTGGTTTGAGTTACCTCCCTTTCTGAAACATAAAACTCAGGTTTTCCCTCATTTCAGGGTTAACAGACTCAGAGTTTTCACTAAACCTGCTTTGTGAAACGGACCCATGGTCTGTTGTTTTTTTGTTGTTTGTTTTTTTGATGCACGACAAATTGCAGCCTCGTTGAAGTCCCTGCAGTCTGTCACTTAATTTTCATTTCATTGATGCAACAGTAAACATGGTTTCTGTGCAGCTCAGTTTGAAAAGCTTCATTTATAAATGACACGTTTCTATTTCTGTTGGAGTGGAGGAGGACACTGTTGACAAAACTCTAGATGACAATGAAGTCATGCACCGTTTCTTAGAAATTAATTCAGTTCGTGTTCCCGATAAGACCAGACGTAATAGGACTGGTCTTTTTTTTTTTTTTTTTTTTTTTTTACTGTTTTGCCTTAATTTCATCTGCATCAGGCTCTCTACCAATATTGAGCTGCTGTGACTCAGTTAAGTTCATTGGGAGTTAACAGGGATCGTCCTGCTGCCAGCAGTGTTGCTATTGTTCAGGGACACTCAAGAATCCACATGAAAACACAAGATAATGGGATGTTTGCTTTAGTGAGTGACTCACAGTCCGAGGGCAAAATCAGTTCCCGCTGCTGCACGCGTGGACAAGATCTGACGAAAAGGAGCTTTAACAAAACACATTAATAACCCTCTACCCATACAAGAGCCATTCCAGGAACCTTTCTCAGAACTCAGGAAGTTTACCTGCTTTTAAAACTGGCAGAACCAGGAGCTGAATTTAAGAGATACTGGACGGTGTTTGAAGGACTGCATGGTGCAGACTGATCAAACACAAGAAACAAGACTGCTACAACTCATGTACCACGTTCATTCACACAGTACTAATTCATTGTAATATCAATAATAGGATTGTGAATTGGGATGTCTTGTGTATTGATGTTTAAAAATGTTATGCAGTAGATTTCTCAATAACTCGAAGACCACGAGCTAGTAAGGAAACGCCATAGCCGCAAAATTTTGAAATTTCCGTTCCAGGCAAGAATAACTGGGTTTTTTTCCGATTTCATGTTAATTAGAGTTCGAATTAATGCCGAATGTTTGCAGAATGAGTAAGCGTCTGTTTATGAGTCATAAGAAATAATTCATAATAATTTAGAAGAAGTAGATGTTCATAACAGTTAAATTGAGCAAAATGTTAATGGAGTTTGGCAGGCAGTCACTCAGCTCATTCTCCAGTGTATTTTTGAAGCAGTGGGCTTTTGTTTTCAGGTTAACAAGCTTAGCTTTACATTGATTGATTGATTGTCACTTGTTTTTGCACTTGTCAGTTTACAATGTGCTCATCCTGCCCTCCTGTAGTGATCCCTGAGCTTCCTACAGTCTGGGGAGAAGGGGGTGGAGTGGAAACAGGTCACTTCAACCATAGATCATCTATCAAAAAGGGATTTGTCCTATTTAATAAACAGTCTATGGCTCCAACATGGTATTTGGACTGCAGCACTCATTTTAGGACATGGAATTACAACATATTGCTCCTTTAAACAACAAAGCATGAAAGCAACCAGAAAACAGTCACTACTTTTCAGACACCTTTCTGCCTGTTTCACTCCTCTGTTCTACCTCCGTATGTCTCCTTTCCAATATCCATTATTCTGATCAATACAAAGATTGGACTATTAGTTCCCTTTTTTCTAGTTCAGCACCACACTTAACTTCTATATTAGCCTATGTGAGTCTGATGTTTCCACACAGTCACAGGACAGAGACTAAAAAGAGCTTGTCTTCAGTTAAAGACACACCTTCAAGCGGGTAGCCCTGTTGTGATGGAAATGCGAACCCCTGCCGTGCTTGGCTGACGGGCCGAGTCAAACCGAGCCGAGCCAGGCCAGCTCTGTGTGTGCAAAGGGGCAAACTGACAGCTGCAGGAGCAGAGGCGCTGCACAAGTTGGGAACACAAGTCAGTGACAAATGAGTGACTGTGTACGTGTGTTTAATCACAGATGCAGGTCAGGTCACAGGGCCTATATTGATGGTTCTGCACGGGTGCAGATTTGACTTGGAGAGAACTGCAGGCAACAGGTCTGCCATGTTCCTAAGCTTTGTGAGTCCAGATCTGGACCCACGCAGGACTGTGTGTACAATGACGCAGCTACAAAAAAAAAACAAGAGCTGAAACTTATATACCAACCGCTCCACTTCAGGTTTCAGCAAGTGTGCCAGATAATATACAAATATATTTAGGAATTCCCAAAAATGTAATGTCACCAGCCAGAGGCATAAAAAAACAACAACAACAAACCAAACCTGAAGAATCTCAGTCGCCTGAAGGCTGTCTGACTGATGATTTGACTGTCAGAGAGCAGCCCCACTGGAAACTACATATGTCAAAAGAGACATCACTGCCTGTAATTATTCACAGAATTTGCTAGCTAAGTCCAAAAACCTTCAAATCTTTCCACAGCTGAGCAGGTATTTCATTAAGCCGGTTAGGTGAGCCAGGTTAATTGATGCAGCAGCTTCCCCACTGTGTCAGAGGTGAAGAGAGTCAAACTGTACTCTGTATATATTAACAGTAATATAAACTGTGAGTGTTTGGTCAAGAGTAAAACTGTAAAAAACAACAACAAAAAACATGAATGATCAGCCAGCGTGACCCACAGAGAGCTTACAAAAGTGCTGCAAACACACTGGAACCAAAACGTCGCTGAAGAGTCATCAGCTGGTTAATCAGTGTGAGAATCAACATCACAGAAGCCGAAAGCTCTGCGCAATGAACGGTTTGAAGTGTCTTTTTGCTGGAGTCCACTTTAATCTGTAGTACGGCGGCCCTCGTG
>JAJHUR010104500.1:4605-16835 GCA_027495735.1 Lutjanus campechanus | reverse complement strand
ACACAAGAGACAGTGTGTGTGTGTGTGTGTGTGTCTAACATGCTGACGTGAGGTCATCTGTGTCTCTCAGTCATGGCAACATACTTTGTGTTGAGGCTGACTTTGTGATTTTTTGAAACTGCAAGTCTCTAAAATACAGAATCGCACAGACGATTCCTCTGTTTTTGTCAATTCCACTTTGATTCAGTGACCTTAAAGGGGACTTATTATGCTTTTCCTCACTTTCGGACATAAATTCAATGTTAAAATGTTGGATGATCATATTAAACATGGCCAAAGTGTCAAATAGTGAGGTTAGTGTATGTAAAAGTATGCAGCATGTAAGCAACATTTTTTATTTCTGCTTTTGGCGACTTGAAGCTGACATTGGCCCATTGTGGTTTCTTTACATGGTCATCCATTTCACGCACAGCATGTCCACCATCTTGTACTGTCTTTGTTCGATCGCTCTGCTCAGGACTATTTTCATCTCTCAGGAAGTGCTTGTTTAGTTTTGAATGAGGTACACATTTTCTGTTTGCCTCTGATGTCTTGCTGCTGCTCAACTCTTCCCCTCTCTGTTCTCCCCCCTCACTCTGATTTACAGAGTTTCTGATGGAAAGGTATCTTTACATGTTGCTCGTGTAGTTAACCAGTACTGCTACAACACACAACACAGGTGTCTCAAACGTCCTCTTTTTACCACCCGTTGAATCTAAGTCCTGTATTCACTGGTGTTTTAGCTCTGGATCGGTCTGCCAACTTTACCCTAAAATATTTAGCTTTGTTAAATGTTCGACCTTGACTTTGCTTAAACCAGATGGGCCGATTAACCAAACCAATGAATGAGCTGCAGAGTGGCCTATTAACTCATCGCTCAATTGGCACATCTAGCAACCCGTTCACATTACAGGGTGTCATTTCTTTCAACATTGGCATCAAAATTGTGCCTAATGGAGCTGTAATTGAATGTTTAACTTTGATATCCATTCAGTTGCTGACCTCCCTCTAGAAGAGTCCAAAAAGTCCAAAGTGAATTTCTATATGAGCAAATGAAGCAAATAAACATTAATAATTAACTTCTCAATCATTAGTTCTTGACAGCCAGCTTGTGTTTTTTTTTTTGTTTTTGTTTTTTTAATAGAAGTCATGGTAACATATGTTACACGCCTGATCCAGTGTATGTGTGTATCTCTTTTTGTGCCTCTTTCAGTCAGCACAGTGTGTTTTATTGGCAGGAGCTTTCATCAGACTGTTAACAAAGCTTCTTAGTAACAGCTGTGATTCATCAAAAAATAACACACATCAGCAACGGCCGATTCTGTTTGTCTGAACGTTCTGTTTGTGTGAGTGAATAGTCACCGATTTAGAAAATTTGCCAGTCTGAAGGTAATTTAAGTTTTCTGGGGTTTTTATATATATATATATAAATATATATATATATATATATATATATATATATTTCCTGGAGTCAAACTGCTGTAGATTGAGTCCATATACACAGACTCAAGTTTGTAAAAAGCACTGAAGAAAATCAACATGAACAAAACTGAGCTCCAGTAATACAGAGTTCAAAGTCTGACATATTGGAGAAAATATATGATTATTTTGTTTTTGCCTCACCTTTAGAGGTCTTTTGACCAACAACCGATATAAATCTCTTTGGTTTCTTTTCCGTCCTTGTCTTTGCTGTGTCTCCCTGACTGTAGATATGTATCGTCTGGAGCTGGCTGGTGGTCTGGGGGTCATATTGTTGCTGCTGGGAGTCCTGACGGCGCTTTATAAGTGTTACAACCTGGAGATCATGCTCTGCTACAGGAGACACTTTGGTAGTGATGAAACTGAAGATGGTAAGCCTATTTGTGTGTGCTCGCTTTTATTTCAGGACAATCATACGACTAGAGCTGCAACAATTACTTGATTATTAAACTAATATTTTGATAATCATTTTTTGAGAGAAAATTGTCTCTGATTTCAGCTTCTTAAATGTGGATATTTTCTGGTTTCTTTACTCCTCTCAGTAAACGGAATATCTTTGGGTTGTGGACAAAACTATGTGAAAAAGACACACACATCCCTGAGCCCAACGGGTCGGGTGCTGAATCTCAAAATATCTAAACAGAAAAGGACAAAATCCAAACACCAGAGGAGTTCCGGTTCAAACAATTTATTGGCGCAATGTTTTCAGCTATAGGCGGACTGATTCTTCAGACAGAAGAAGAGACTATAGCTCGAAATGTCGCTAATAAGTTGTTTGGACGAGAGCTCCTCTGGTGTGCAGATTTTTTACTTTTTTGTTGTGGACAAAACAAGACATTTGAGGATGTCATCTAGGGCTTTGAGACACAATGATCAACATTTTCTGACATTTTGTGGACCAAACAACTAATCAATTAGTAGAAAAAAATGTTCAACAGATTGATCAGTAATGAAAATAATCGTTAAAGGAAATACTTTTCAATTGACAAGATTGTGACAGGATTAATTAATCGATTAATTGAGAAAACAATTATTAGAGAGAACTAAAAACAATGATGGCAGCATCAAGAAAACAGTGGTGGTCATATAGTTTACCAACTTGTTGCTATACTCACATCATGGACATTAAGTACTGCGCACACACATTCAATATGTGAGTAAGTTATAATGGAAACATGTTGGTGAAGCAATAAAAAGCACAAAAGATACAATTACACACAATCAAGTCTGCACTCAAGTCAAAGAAAGCAATTAACACAGAAAGCACCAAAGTGAATGAACATTTTTTCTCAAATGATTTCTTGTCGTCCTTTGATGGGATAATGATGAGCTTTATTTTGCAGTATGTTTCAAAAGTAAAAAGAGACAAAGCAGTAAAAAGCACATGAATGAAAGCTACTTAAAGAAAACAACAAAACATTTCAAAGATGTCATTTTGTACTAATGATTGAAAGTACTGACTTCAAACTAAAGTGCTGAGTCAGTGTGCTTTCCTTAGCAGGGTTTTCCCAAGATCTCATGCCCCAAATATTAATCGCTGGTTCCTGTTTTTCTCACAAGTCCACAGAGTGATCAGGCAAATACAGTAACAAAATAAAATCTAAATTGACCAGACCACACTAGTGACTGTGTCACTCTGAGCTGTGAGGAGGTCAGATCAGCAAAATCGTTCTTATTTCTGAAATGTAAATATGACCAGAAATGTGATTCAAGTGCTCAGAATCAGTCAAACTGAGTGTTTTTCAAAGAGATGCCTGCCTGCCCTTTGCTGATATTCTGTCTCACTGTTTGTCTCTTTACAGATAATAAAGAGTATGACGCCTATCTGTCCTATACTAAAGTGGATCTGGACTCCCTGGGCAGGTCAGTTACTTCTGTACACATTAAACAATGCTTTCTTATCATGCTAACAGCTCCGGTTCTCATCAGCGACACCAACATGATAAGGACTTGCTAACCTTGATGACTTTGTAATGTTTAAATTTAAGGCAGCTTCCATCGCTTAAAGCAGAAGTTTATATTAGTTCTGAAAGTGAGATGAGAGAACTGATACCGATCTCACATCTGTGTTAAACGCCCAGTGTGTGAGATTTAGAGGGACTTATTGGCAGAATATGGCACACATGGAGTGTTATATTTATAAGTATGTTTTGATTAGTCTATAATAGTGTATTCAGTCCTCAACATTGAGTACCTAGTGCTCTTTTTAATGTAGCTCCTATTGCGTCTCCATTGTGTTTTAAAGTGCCCTGTTTGAATGTGGGCTGTTGTCTTTCAGTGTTCCCTTTTTAATAGCAATTTTCTGCACATGTAAGCAAAGACAAATTTCTGCCTTTTGTACACAAAGTGTAGAGAATGAAGTGTTTTCCATTCTATTCTATTATTATAATCATGTGAAACTAAGCATTGTTGTGCTAGAATGTGTGCTACAGCCAGACACAGTGGTTTTGCACAGCATCCACAGTTGTGTCATTACAGTGGGATTTGCCAGTTTTGGTTACACTGCGTCTGTACACAAACCTCAGCTAACTCAGAGTAGAACAGAGTACAGAGTAAAGTGCATCTTCACATGGATAAAACCCACTAGATAATACTAGATAAAGTAATATATTAATGAATATTACATTAGATTTAAGCCATGCTCTGCCAACAGATCCCCCTAAATCTTACTCACTGGACCTTTACAAAGAGTAATGCAACGTATCAATTAATGAACTCCAGAGGGCATACATTTGGTCTCTGTTTCCCCCTGCTTCTAATTTGTATGCGAAGCTAAGATAACCACCTCTCTGCCCCATGTCCACACTTAATGATACAAAATTATTAAAGGGAAATGTTGCCACATTTTATGTGGATGTCCAGTCAGTGTTAATGGTAAATGTAATGCGTGCTGGTACATGTAGGTCATGCCGGCACGGTTCCACAAGCAAAAGATTTTTTTCAGTCAACATAGCACGCACTGAGAAATTAATTGCTTCAACTGACTGCATCTACACTGATTGGAAATGCACATAAAACATGGTGAAATTGCCCTTTAAGCACAGTAACTACAATTCATTGCCCCTTGCAGCTGCTTCACAGTAAAAGCCATGCTAGTTTATATTTGTTGGATGATTCTGAGTGAAGCACAGTCACAGTAATAAAAACAGCGCATCACATCAGCCGTAATGTGTACAGAAGTTTATTTTTGCCTGTTGATCCTTTAAAATGCATTTGCTGCCACCAGCAGCTGCTCATGTAACTGACTGGTTTTGATTTTGAATCTGGAGCCATAATTGCTGTTCCCTCCCCCAGCAGGACGAGCAGCGACGAGGAAACTTTTGCTTTGGAGATCCTGCCGGACGTTTTAGAGAAACATTATGGATACAAGCTGTTCATACCAGACAGAGATCTCATACCCAGCAGCAGTAAGTATTCATCTGTCTGTATATCTGTCTGTGTATCTACCTTACTCACGTCCCCCACCCCCTCCCTTTTCTGAAAAAAAAAAAAAAAAAAAATGAAAAGAAAAACACACAAACATCCTGTCTCTCTCTCTGTGGACCTTTATAGCCCCCAATACCCAGAATTCATCACTCTGTCAGAATAAATAAGAATATATGAGAGTCTTCATCATAACACATTTACAAAAGGATACACACACGTCTGTGTATGAGCTCGTGTACACTCAGATGACACACACACACACACACAGCAGTACACAATACTACAGCGTCGTTCTGCCTTATTCACAGTTTCTTCACATGTTTGTGTTCTCACCGCCTTATGAAACCACGCACACTGTTTCTCAGGCTGGTTCAGATCTAGGCTGCACTTTCACACCGACAAACGCTCACACGCACGCGGCGCAGGCCGCAGACTTCACATAGTACACACAGAAAAAACTGACACCGTTTGTCATCATTTCTGGGGTTATGTGTCACTCTCGGTCCAACTGGAGGGGAGAATATGACTGTTATTACTGTTATCTGTCAGCGCTCTGACCTGACACACATGCCCACGCACACACAGGTGCTCACAGACACACCATTTCATCACTGACACATACAGTAAAGAGGGAAATATGACTCTCAGTGCCATATATACATGTAGTCACGCACCATCAATGTTACTGTCTATTTATTCCTCTTCTTTTTACTAATTTAATCAAATTAAACAGTGAGTATAATTCTCACTGTTGACAGTATGTGGATTTCATTATGAATTGCAGCTGCTGTCCACAGGTGTTTACAATCCCAAATATAAATATTCTCAAAATGTACACTGAACGCTGTGAAATTCACAACAGTTGCATGCAATCAGAAGAGTGGGAGGGGAAAAAAAGGCAGATACAATGTAATATACATGTTTGTCAGTATTCTCAGTAAACATACACACACACACACACACACCCATCCATCATTGTTAAGCTCATGTCTGGCCTTGCTAGCTGCCGGGACGGTGAATGAAGGATTTAGATTGAAATGTAGTGAGGTTCAGCACACATTCAAAATTCTCTCACGCACACAGCCACATTCTTACACGTGTATCAGGGTCTGTGCACATATATACTGCTTGATCGGGAGAATCAATAAAGCTTCAATGATCAATATTTTTATATGGTTCAGACTCGATGTGCTCATCAACTCTGCTTTTAGGCAGGCAGCTGTTTTTATCGATCAAGCTCTGAAAAACTACTAAACAACAGACAGACGTGTTAGTGACACAGTGGAGCATTTAGCAGCTGAAAGGCCAAATGTTTTCCTCAGGAGTTGGTGGAGACCAAAAACAAAGCTATAAGGGAAGGGAATATTGGACTCACCGATCACTGGAAGCAGCATTAGCCCCTATCAATTACAGGTTCTACTTAAAGCCTATTTATTTAACTATTATTGACAACACAAGTATAAAACAAACAAACAAACAAAATAATCACTATAGTAATAGGGGTCTGTTGTAGCAGAATGTGGTTGAGTGTGTGGATAACAGTTTGATAAGATTTTTCATAGCATTTCTGAAATCTATTTAGAACTGAATCACATATTGTTGATGATGATGTATGATTTTAGCACTGAATTATTTAAAATGCTGTAGAGAACCAACAAAAAAGTAATGACAGGTGCAGACCTATGTGTTTCAACAAAACAAAGTAAGGAGAAATAGAAACTTCCCTGTTTTAAACAATCTATGTGGCCATTCAGGCCTATATTTTTAAATTTATGAGGTGCACTTGCAAAGTCCCCGCTTTGCCGTGTCAAACTCTGACAACAGAGGACAGAAGCAGCGAGCCTGTCATGGACACCAAATTGCCGTTGAGACTTTCTGTATAGTCTACAACATAATTACTGTTTTGGCGTTTACCCTTCAGTGTGGTGGGTAGACTGCTAAGATTTACTTACCAAGGAGAAAATACACCCACATTTTGTGCTTGTTGGGTGTTAATTTTGGATCCTGCTTCATCAACTGTTTGGCCTTTATAGAGACCACCAATCAAACTAATTAAAACAAATATCAGCCAATAACTGTTTTTCTAATTTATAAGATACAAAACAAAAGTCTGCCATTTTCAGACATATTGTATTCTACGTGCAAATGTGCCCACTGTACAAAACTTTTCAACTTACTTTTGAAACAGATTTGGTTTATTTAAACATGATGTAAAACAACTACACACATTACAACCCATACGATATCAATGACCCACCCTGCCCTGTAGCCAAGTGGTTAAAAAGTAAACACACGCTGGATCACCACAGTTTTGAAAACCAGAAATGGAGAAATGACTCTTGTGTTTTCTGCACAGATATATAGTGCCCTAATTTTCCCTTCCCATTTTTCCTCTAGATTTCACTAATAATGTTTATCTACCGTTTGTGCACTGCTGATATGGTAGTTTTTGGCCAGTTTAAATTGACTACAAATCAGTCTAGTGACTGTGATATTTCTTGACTATTTGTTATTTATTAGAGAACGTGACTCTGTGCTTTGGGGGACTGAATGTGTAATATACCTGCTCATTGCTTTAAAAACATCATAAAACACATTCAGTAGTCTCTGAGGCACCTGGTTAATTCAACTGAGGTATCAAACTAATGCATGAAATAAAATATTGAGCCATTATCCCCCATGGTTTAGCATTTTGCTACCAAAATCACTTCTCAACTTGTCCAAAAAACGTCCTAAAAAGTAATGTAGTGTAAGAATGTGGCTGGAAAGTCACAAACTAATGTGTGTTCTTTGCATTATTTAACATTTTCTCCTAAAATACATAAATAAATTTACTTAATTATGGCTTATAATGAATAGCCATGCTCTACATCGTCTGCCCTCAGACAGAATTATGCCTCCTCCCGACACACACACTCAAGACAAACACACACAACAAAGCCTCCTGAAAACAGATGAGGAAGTCATATTCCACCAAAAAGAGGCTTTCTTTCTGTGCCCTGAAAACATCCTTAAAACAAATGTCCACTGTGCATAACTGCACGCATAACTCTGTTTGAGCTGCATATGAACTAAAGGTTACGTAGTGTGGAAAAACACACTGAATCACAGAGAGAGAGACCAAAGCCACTGACAGAGCAACACGACGATGCGACCTAAAATACACCATTCAATTATCCACTCCATTAGCCTTCCGAAATTAACACGAGAGCGAGAAATAAACAACGGGGACAGAAAGAGGTGGGGACGGGGTCATTGGTTTGTGTTATTTCATTAATTGATTTACATAATCCTCAAAAATAGAGAGCGAGAAGAGGAAGTGAAGGCCAGGAGAGGGGGGGTTGAGTGTGAGGAGAAGAGAGCGAAAGACAGAGAGAGAGAGAGAGATGGAAAATGAAACCAGAGAAAGGGACTGAAATTTGGGGTGTTCTGTACTATTTGTGCCCCTCAAATTGAGCGTGAAATTGCAATGTGTTGCTGGAGAGTCTCTGCCATTAATTTAGTTAGCAAGTGAAGAGATGGTGAAGGAGAGAGACGTTCAGAGAGAGAGAGAGAGACCATTGTTCACTGTTTTCACGCATTTTCAGCAACTATAAATTTGAGAAATAATGAGCAATTTCAGTGGTGCTAGTTCCAAATAAAACATTCAGAATGTCACAAACAAATAATTGGAAATGGCACCGTTTGGGAAGAAAAGTGGGCTTGGTCTGACACCACACCGAGGATAAAAAAGAAGCATTTAACACTGTGTTTTCTGCTCTACATTGACTCATATATTGGCACATACAGGAGCTCGCTTTTCATTTCTCATCACCTCTTCAAGTTCACATTTTCCTACCTAAGTTCTAAGTAAAAGCTGATGCTGGTGTATCAGCACAACTGATCTCCATTTAAGAGCTCACTTCAGTGTCAGAGGAGCCAAAAGTCTTGCACAAGCATTTCTGTCACTCTGCTCTATACTGCTGTCAGTCACTCCAGTCATTTATGAGCAAAATGAGTTGAAGGATGCCACCAGCAAAAAGAAGGCAGATGCCATGCAGGGAGGTTTTCCCTACATACTAATGTTGAAGTCAATTTTTTTCTGCCTCTTCCTTTTGAAAAATAAAACACTTTTCTCTCACTTGTATTCTGGTTCTTTTTATATGTATGTACTTTATTTTTGAGAAACAAATGCATTACCTATGCTGCATGCACATGGATTCAGACAGATGGCTTTTGGAAAAAAAAAAAAAACACATTCTGATGGAAGAATTGACACATGGCGAAAAGAAACACACATGACAATGTGACAACCACATCCAAGAAGTCTTGCTTGATAAGCAGTTACACAGACTTACCCCAGAATCACAACTAAGGCAATCCGTCTTCTGGTGAAATGAAACAATAAATTAATTTTTCAAGCAAAGACAATCAAATAAACCTACACTTATTGACTCCAGGTCTTCATCAGGGCCCCACAAGTGCAGCATCAGTCAGAATTAAATGCCAAAATGTGGGTGGCCTTCTAGGACATAAACCATAGAGAGCGCTAGACTGATGTCTAAGGCCCCCCCATACACATTCATGCCCCCCAAAAATGTGTCAATTATAGCTATAAATAGCATTAATTGAAAATATATCCACTTTTGAGAAAACCAAACATATACTAATGAAGAGTAATATGGCATGTGAAGTTCATTTCATCTCCTTTGGGGAATGGATGTGTTTATATTTTCAATTTGTTAAATATTATTGTTTAATAGTATTTGTTGGTTTTGCTGCTAAAACGCTTCTGAAACGCCGCTGGTGGATGCATGCCGCCTCGTGCAGGATGGATCAAAACCACGATGCAGATGTGACTTGCTCAGTGGAATCAATCATTTTGTTTTTTGTTTTTTAATCATGGTAGCCTGCGTTACTTTATTTCAAGTGGGACTTGCTGAATCTTGTTGCCTTTTTGAACTTTTACCTGCCTCATTACAGAGCACCTGTCGGACCAAGCAACTGAGCCATGCCATGCTTCCTTGTCCCATAATGAACACACATGATGATATGTCGCTATGGCGATGTCTTACTGTTCACAAAGAATGAATTATTTTATGTAATTATTCTAGTACAGCATGTATCTATAAAACACAGCTTCCTCTTGATATTCTATTGCAAATTTAAAATTAATGTTAAACTCCTGAAAAAACGTAAAGTCATTCATTCATTTCTGTTTGGTACATCACTAGTTTATTTTTGTTGTTGCCGCAAAATTATTAGCTTCTGGTTGTCCAGATGGCCCATATTTTCTCCTTGTGTGAGAGAGCTATGTAACATCTGGTTGTACATTTCGTCACAGAGCAAAAAAACATTTTAACTCACTCTTGCTGGTATTCTCGGCCAGCATCATGCAATTTTACCGTCCTGCTCTCGTCCACTAAAACAATATCCAGTTTGCCATCCACCACCTGCCTGAATCCAAGTGAAAGCAGCATAAAGGAACAGTTTGACATTTTGAGAATTATATTTAGTCATTTTCCATCCAAGTCAGATATTTACAGATATACTGTATATATTTATATAAGAGATCAATTTCACTCTCATACTATCTGAGGCGATTAGCCTAGCTCAGCATAAAGATGGAAACACCTGCCTGGCTCTCAGCCTGGCTCTCACCAAAGTTCAAAACTTTGCCTACAAGCACCTCTAATGCTTGTTGATTAATATAAATGCAGCAGACTACCCTTTCTTAGATACACTTAGCAAAAACTGGAATCCCCCTGGAAACAAAACTGAACGTGCCTTATTTAAACTTGATACCTCATCTGTGATGACATTTCAGGAAGCTATTTAGTCCTTTTCACCCAGCTGTTGTTGTTAGGAAATATCTTCCACATACAACCGCAAATTGCTTCTTTTTTTTTTACATTGCTCTCTATTGTTAAACAAATGACACTTGAGTCAGCTTCAAAGGTATGTTTCCTTCCGTTCAGACAGCTCAGCTGGCGTACTCCCCATAACTAGGCAACCACATTTTGACACCAGCTCTGTGCTTAAAGAGGAAGCTGTAATATATTTACTTTAATAAATCATAAATTGACTATGATACTGTATGTTACCAGACTTGACATTCACACTACAGCAAGTGTCCCCCTTTGAAAATTCAATTTTGGACCAGAACAACACTTTTCACATTAATCAGAGTTCTCATTAATGCCGAATGTTTGCTGAACGAATAAGTGTCTGTTTATGAGTCAGACAGTATCATTAAAAATCCTGTAGAAGGTGTGGATGTTTATAACTGTTAAATTGAGAAAAATGTTAATGGAGTTTGGCAGGCAGTGATACAGGCAGCCACTTAACTCATCATCCAGCAGTGGATTTTTGTTTTCAGGATAACGGGCTTAACTTTACATTGCCAGACAATTGGCAGTTATAAACAGCTGATCAACTTACAGGACTTGGAGGACTAATATTTGCTTATTATTGTCAACTTATGAGGTTGTGTGCATCCTGCGCTCCTGTGGAGATCCTGCAGCCTGTGTGTCTCTGCTGTGGCAGGGGGGAAACAACTTGCTTCAACTGTTTATTGTATATTAAACAGCATTACAGCCTATTTGATATGAAGTTTGCAGCTCTAACTCATTGTTTGGACTGCAGTACTCATTTTTGCTAGTGCAATGGCTGCATTTTGCTCCTTTAAAACCCCAGTGTGTGAGATTTATTGGGGTGTATTGGCAGAATAGGGCAGAAATATAATATATTATTCATGAGCATGTATTCATTAATGTATAATCACCTAAGAAGGTTGTCCTATACACTTGGAAGGGGAGGATGAGGTGAGATGTTTGCAATCTGCAGGTTCACCACTAGATCCTACAGAATGGCCCTTTATTCTTGTATTTTTTGTAAGGTGTCCTTGGGTGCTCAGAAAGGCGCCAACAAATAAAATTTATTATTATTATTATTATTATTATTAACACACGTAAGGTTGATATCACTCATGTCAAGCAAGTAAGCACATTTCCCAAAATTAAGCAACAACAACATTAAGAGCAAAATCTTACTTTGCTACCTTCTGTTTTCTGTCAGTTCTTTTCTATTTTGTCACAGTAATTCTTTGCAGACATGCCCGTGTAAACAAACAAACAAAGATACAAAAACTTAATTGACATCTACATTATGTTATCATGTTTTCATTTAAACTTTGTGTAAGTAATCTTGACAAAAATGAAGAAAACAGCACTACTGACAATAACAAGGACACACTAATTTTCCATAGATTTCTCATAGAACTGTTCATTTTCTTTAATACTTACCTTTAAAAATTAAATTTGTCACCCTGCGTGTAAAACTCTTCTTGCTGTTTTTACCTTTAATTT
>JAJHUR010104499.1:0-11596 GCA_027495735.1 Lutjanus campechanus | reverse complement strand
ACCCTACCCCACAGAAACTAACCTCTGGTTATCAGCTATAGCTGTTGCTGCTACGCTGAGTGCTGGCCACTCATTCTGATCGACGTCGGTACCTCCTGTGTCACACACACTATGTAGCCATGGCCCCCAGTACAGTTGTTGTCATGTGCACTGCAGCCCTAACTGGAATGAACATGTGCTGTATGAAAGCCCTCCTGTATGTTCACATGACCGCGTACACTGCTACAAAAAAAAAAAAAAGCCCTCAACCCTCCCAGAGCCACTTTCCATTCAGTGCCCGTCTGGGCCCACTGAAACACGCTGGATGCTGGTTTAAGTGATGCATGGGTCAGGGTTTTTTCAGACTCGCACCCGCAGAACCCGTTATGAGAGCCAACACGCACAGCCTGACCTGCAAAAATATGCGTTAATCAATGACCCAAACCCAACCTGACACACAAATTGCTAACTTTATGCATTACAATAGAACAGTTGTCAGGATTGTGCCGCACATCTGCAGCTGCGAGCAGAGAAAGATTTCTTCCTCTCCATTGAGGAAGCGTGCAGCCATGTTTGGTCGGTGGCAATCTTCTGGTCCCGCTTTACGTACGTCCCCTGGCATTAACGACGGAACGGATGCAACAGATTAGGCACTGCACATAAAAGCCTCTGTGTGTATTCATATCACTTGTGCCATCTGGGCAATGCCCACACCACAGTGTGTCGCAGAAGCATAAAACCAGCTTCAGATGCTTAAACTGGGTCTACTACTCTAGTCTACTAGACTGTGTTACTGGTCTTTCTCCATTTTCTGTAAAGTACTTTCTGGAAAATATTTTATAGAGAGGTAAAGGTTGCTACTGGGCCTATGAGAATAACAGCTTTAGTCATCTGGCATTTATTAGGGTAATTGCAAGTTATTATGGGTAGTGTGCTCCATATAAGTTGTTTCCAGTGTGTTTCTGCCTCAGTAATATCTCATGGCAAATGTAACAGACACAAAGAACATTTAAAGTTCTGAAAATATGTGCATTTGGGGGGAAAACCACAGCAGAGAGACAGGTCAGAATTTTTCTTTTTACATATTTTCCATCATATTTATGGTGACAGTTTTATGAAGCTGAATGTCTCAGGCGGAGTCCACAGGGGGAGGGAGTTGGAGGAAGGAGAAACTGAGCAAAAAGGAAAGTTTTAACATCAGACACACATAGTTACATTATGATGATGCATATATTTTGGAGACAGATTCACCAGAGAATAAAAGCTATGACATATAACATTACTACATTAAAATGTCTGAGAAACACTTGACCTATGTTTCCTATCCAAAACGTATTCACATTAACCATACGTTTCCTCCTAGCTGTTGTTAGCTAGTTGCTACATCTTTCTGGGAAAATAAGGGGTGTGTTGGAGAGTGACGAAGAAAGTTGGTGCACGCAGCTAAATTTAACGGAAGTCATACATTTACCTGGTCCGTGAACATGATTTTCATCGGCTATGGTATTTGTTTAAAAGTGAAAACAACGACTCCCATGATCCTATCGCTACCTTATGACATCATTTTTGTTTTAATGTATAAATAAAAGAGACCCCGAGTGGCAGAATCTACATGCTGTGGGTTTAATGTTCCACTCTAATGTTGCAGCAGAGATGTGGCAGATATGTTCAAGTAGCATCCATTCTGAGCAACCCTGCTCAATAACAAACAGGTTCTGCTGTCGGCCTCTTGATCCTGCCTCTGGCTCTTTGACACAGTCCACTCAGCCTGTTTCAGGGACCTGTTTCTACTTTAGAGGCAGGATACACAAGATAAAAACAAAAAAAGGACATCAAAACGGTGAGTTCACAGCAGGCCAGCGCATTTTTGGCAGACCCTGTTTCCTCTGACCACTGGAAAAGAGTCAAACTAAATCTCAAAAAGCAGATTAGCATTCCAAATCTGACAAGAATAGCACAACTAAACTGATTTACGCTACAGAAAAAGTCTTCATTGTGCTCTGCATGTCATTACCCATTTAGTCGCATGATGTATTTGGTGTTCCTGTATATAACTGTCCAAACACACATGATTTAAAATCGTGTGTATGTATTTCCAGCTCAACTGTGGTGGAGTCTGATAGCAGGAAATGTGTCAGAAATGTAAATATTTGGCTTTAGTCTCAAGCGGTGTGTCATACAACAGACACTCATTTCTTTACCATTAGTAGCTGTAGTAGAATGCAGTCACAAGACAACACTGTAAAAACGAAAAAGTTGAGAAAACTCAAAATTTCAAGGTAAGTGATTGCAATAGATTTATGAGCTTTGAGCCCGACTCAGATTCTTAAGTTTTGAAAAAAGTTTTACCAACCTCTGACCTTTTGCTGAGATAATTTACTTTTCTTCTTTAGTTCAACTTCAAGCTTTGAATTTTAAAGCTCAAAACATTGTATTTAAAAAATACTGAGTAAACTCATTGAAGTGAAAGTAAATTTGACTATTTTCAATTAAAACTATTTAAAAAAAAATTAATATAACTCAAAGATTCAAGTTTATCTGAAGAAGAAAAAAAAGGTAAAATATCCCAATTAAAGATTACAGGTCAGCAAAACTTTTTAAAAGTTTATTTAAAAGTTGAGAGTTTGAGTTGGGCTACAAACCCAAAAATCTTTGCAGTATGTTGTCTTGAAGTTTTAAGTCATCTCAACTATTTTATTTACAGTGCAGTCACACTTCACTTTACACATTTTTGTTATTTTCTTTGCCATTTACATTTGACCAAGAAATATTTGATCAACATTCAAGGAAAGAAGTCAAGTCTAGAAGAAAGAAAGAGGATTAAAATCAATTGAAATTCAGTCCATCTGTATAATGCAGACTTCACTGATGTTGTCCATTAGACAGTTTACATGGAGATGGACTGTAACTATCAGGAAAACATCAAGGAAATCACTAAGTGGAGGTGCGGTGGGCAACTATTACACAGGAAAACAACCATAATTATATTTGGTTGAGTGATTCCTGGTAGTGTGGCATCTGATACTGCCATCCCATTAAGGTAATTCTTAGATTAATGCAATTATTTTGTCAAAAACTATGATAAACAGAGCAACAATCAAATCCAAAAGAGTTTAAATGGGTATTTTTGTCTTACATAATACATGACAGAGAAAGCTGATGATTTGCAGTGGCAGCATAAATCTGTGGTGTACAGTCTAGTTTAATGAGCATTTTAAAGGGATAGTTGAAATGATTTGATGTGCGGCTGTAATGAGGTATTTATTGATAGTCGGTGCTAAGCAATGCATCAACAAAAGGTATTTTAGCGACTTTAAAAAATCAGTATCAGTGTACAAGTGTACGCTACGTTGAGAATATTTTCACAGCTTTACTTAGCTGTCAAACAGCTGACTTCTGATAGGAACCCGCTGTTTAATTTTTATTTGACTTCAGTGAATCCAAACGAATAGATTGAAGCCGCAGTGGTGCAGCAACTCCTGTGTTCTGCACAGTAAAATCACTGATTTTCTCTATGGAGTTTGGTTGCTTTGGAAAGAGCAATATTTGGCTTGTATAGCAGCAGTTTTCCATCAGAAAAGGCTGTCTGATGACAAGCTAAAGCTGTGAAAATCTTCTAAATATAGCATATACTTGTTCACTGATATTTTATTTTGGATGGACCTTTTTGAAGTGGCTAAACTACCGTACCAACTGTTTAATTCTCTGCTGTGTTACTGACAGTACATGTATGTTATCTCAGGAATGCATGGTGGATGAAGACTGCGGTGACCTGAAATACTGCCTGTATGAGATTGAGAACTCCAAGTGCCTCCCCTGCATACCAACGGATATGGTGGGGATTCTGTTAGTGTTTTCTCTTGTGATTACTTAGTTAAAGCTGCACTGAGTAATATTTTTATTCAACAATGGACCAAACCACAATGTGAAAGGTGTCCCTCGTGAATTATCCCATGACTCTGCAGTTCCCCTCTGCAGATTTACGGGCTGTTTCAGCTTCCTTCAGCTCAATGCAAATCTAATTTTGACTATCTCAGAGCAGACAAAATATTGGTGATTTCTGGTGCCCCCCCTAAGGGGGACCAGGACCCCAGGCTGGGAACCAATGCTGTATAGTATTATAATGTAACTTGAATGTAACTCTGAAAAATGATCTGATCTGTGACATTCAAAACCGTGAGATGATCTTAACTGTGAGTTTTGTGATCTGCATACATACATATCCTGCACAACAAAGCAGCATTAATAAATCAAGTGTCATAAGTATCTCAGCGTGGAAAAAGCTGCACATGGGTTGCACCAACAAAGATTAATTCAATCTAAACTTAGTTCTAATCAGAGTTTTGCAAAACTAGGTTAAAATGAGTTTATCCTGATTTAGAATTAAACAGAGTTCTGCTGCAAAATGTTATATTGTTTGCTAGTTAGCGAAAGGTTAGTTAGACTACTCATGATGGCTCGGCAGAGGCTCTTTGAGAAAAACTTGTTGACTGAACTGAACTAACTGGAGTGAAAGAAACAAGAGACGCATCATAAAACTCAAATGGGTTGAGTCTGTCCCATAAGGTTCTTTGAGGAACTTGATTATTTCCCCCAGTCCATCTCAAAAAGACAGCAATTATAAGTTAGAAGTGCAAAGTTTTTGTGCAACAAATTTAATCAAGGTTTAGAGTAAAAACTAGGCTGAACTGATTTTAAACAGAGGCTCTTTCTTAATCTCAACCTAGTTTAAAAATTTGGTGCAACATAGGCTAATTTGAAGTTAAACCATGAACGGTGTTTAAAAAATTAAATAATAAAAAAAGGCTCCATGAAAGAATGGATGGTTGTTCAATAAATACTTCACATACAGTAATTTTTCGTATATATTTGAAATTGTGTCCTCATTTAGCCCTGCACTAAAGATGAGGAGTGCTGTTCAGATCAGATGTGTGTGTGGGGCCAGTGTACAGTGAACGCCACCAAAGGAACAGAGGGAACTATCTGCCAGGGTCAGAGCGACTGTAGGCCGGACCTCTGCTGTGCCTTTCAACGAGGTGAGCTTTCACAGTGACACCTTCAGAGACTGACCCAGAAATGACACAAAACAAGACAGACCAACCTCTGAAAAGTGCCGTGTGAGCTTGAAAAAAAAAAAAAAAGACATTATGTAGGCTACAGATAATAATTTTTTCTCCAGAGGACAAAGTCATGACCCGTCCTACTCCGTCTCTGATTGGCTTACCCTGATATCCTTACCCTAACCCACACCAATCACTCCTCATGCCTAAACTTAACCAACCAATGGAGGCAATGAGTACTAGCCAATCAGAGACGGAGTAACACAGGTCATGACTTTGCCCTCACGGAAAAGTAAATTTATATCACAAAATTGTGGCAAGTGTGACAGAATGTGTGAAGTTTTGGACTTCCATTATTTGTCTCTCTGCTGCTTTGTCCAGAGCTGTTGTTTCCCGTGTGTAATCCCAGACCGGAGAAGGGGGAGTCTTGTTGGAATCACCCCAACTTGCTGATGGACATGCTGGCCTGGGACCAGGAGGGTCCCCGTGACCACTGCCCCTGTGCCAGCGACCTCCAGTGCCAACCTCATGGGTGAGAGCAAACATAATACACATTTACACAAAAATGTACGATACTTATAGGGAAATTCATCACTTTTTATGTGGATGTCTTGTCAGTGTTGATGGTAAATGTAGTCAATTGAATACATTTCCTAGTGTGTGCTATTAACCAAGAAAGTTGAGTTTTCCTGCTGCCAAATTTGTTACTTCTTCCATCCCGTGATGTTACAGGGGTGTAGCTCTTGTTAAGGAAGCGCTACGGACTGTTTCAGCTTGAATTACTCTGCTGTATCCAAACGTCCGCGCTAAGGCCTTGAGCCCCGAACCCTCAAAGATTTAGCTGACGTCACCTGGCAGTGCTTGAGTGTGAAAGGTTGAAAAAACTTGAGCTTACCGCAATTGACCCTTCGCTAAGCCCCACCTCCAAACAGCAACTGTCCAATCATAGCTTAGCAACCGTAACTAGAGCTGTCAAGCTTTCCATTTCTCTTCATGTCGAAGGTGTGCAGGAGGCTCTGAAAAGAGTGATACTCGACGTTTCACGAGTCAAAAACATGAAACACAACAGCACACGCATGGGGGATGGATTAAACTCTGTCTTCATCTGCTTTAAAATAAGCTACTAACATTAGAATGTCCAGCGAACTAACACTAGCTTACTAGCTGCAGTAACTTTAGCGCTACCTCCAGCCAAACTTGTTAGATAGCACTGCGTTTGTTATGTGTGGGGGTTTGAGGAGGAGGATGTGGGCTGGTGCAGAATCAAAGAGGGTCGACGACGATGCGTCTCACTCTGGCTCGCTGTCTCAGGTCTGAGCCGAGTTATCTTAGCTCTTATCCAGGCTGTCTTCTGCAATCGAGGTCCAGCTGGTCTGACCGGGTGACCTGTCTCAAAGTCCGCTGCGCTAATCAAGTCCCTGAACTTCCTTTTCCCTCGTTAATGAGTGTATTTCTGTCATCTATCATGTAGATATACCTGCCATTTTTCACCGTCTGAAGATTGATTGCCAAGATGTAAGCTAACTTTAGCCTCTTTTAGCACGTTACATCATGCACGCAGCTGTCATATAACTTCACATAAACGCTTTCACTTGTTCTTGTTTTAAAACATGTCAGATGGAAACATTAAAATGTCAGCTGGAGACATTTCTCAGCCGACTCAAGGAGTTAGCATTAGCTCACATCATCCTTCTACACTTATGAACCTTGCTTGTGAGTCATTGTTTTGCAAAATCCACCATCGTCAGCTTTTGTTTATGTCTCTGAGGATCCAAAGACCTTGTGTTTCAACACCTACTCCCAATTTAAGGCAAGGCAAGTTTATTTATATAGCACCATTCAGACACAAGGCAATTCAAGGTGCTTTACAAGAACATAAAAATTAAAACATTAAAAGAACATAAAAATTGCTTTTATGTGATGTCATCATCTCTTATAATATATTTAATTTTATTCTTTTATTTCTACTTATATATATTGACATTACGTAATGCTGCTGTATTTCATTTCTTTTATTTGTTTATATGGACTAGACAACATGTAACATGACAACCGTAATCTCCTCTCTCTATATTTTAATTTTCTTATTGTCATGTTTTTTCTTGTTTTACTGCTCTTATCTCTTTTACCGTTTTGCATTCTTTTACCATGTTTTAGTGTCTTTTGCTTGAGTTTTGCTTCAATTTTAGCTTTAAAAATGATTCATCACCATTAGGTAGTGCATAAACATTAACCAAAGTGACCACATTGTTATCAATTTCCCCTTTTACTAAATACTGTTATATTTTACTTCCCTCTTCATCAATCATTTCTTTAGAGACTTAAAAAATTCTTCCTGGGCGTTTCTTAAAAGTACCAAAGAGGCTACTTTTATATCAGAACATTGTTTGTCATGTTCTTGCTGGGAGAGATGTGTATCATGTAAATAAGTCACGTTACCTTCACCAGAAAAAACAGGACAGTATTGACCACACTAACCTTGGCATGGAACCAAAGAAACAAATAAAATAGCTGAGCTCCAAAAAGAGGGATGATCTTCACTCCCTCCTGTTCTTTGATCCTCTTACACAAAGAGGGCCATGTCTGAGAAGTATGTGTGTGTGTGTATATATATATATACACTGACCTAATGCTATGTTCTGGCCAACAAAGTAATACCTATAGAGTAGCATGGTGACAGCAACGAGGGCATGGGCTTCAGAAGCTTGGGCACAATGTATCGTGGTACATGCTGGCCCTGCTGGCACGGCTCTGCAGACAGGAGAACTCAGCTTTCCTGGTCAATATACACTGAGGAATGTATTGTTTTAATTGACTACATTTACTATCAACACTGACTGGACATCCATATGATAAGTGCCAATATTTCCCTTTAAAGGAGAAATCTGTAATATATTTACTGCAATAATTCATAAAATGACCATAATGTGTCATGAGAAATTAAGGGAAATGTGCCACAACACTACAGCTACATTGTCCTCTTGTGAGATTTCTATTCTGATCCTCAGCTTGTGTTATTGTTCGCCCGTCTCACATTAGTCAGAGTTCAGATTAATACCAGATGTTCGCCGAATTAGTCTGTTTATGAGGTTTAAGAAATCATTAATAATCTTTTAGAAGGAAGTGGATGTTTATAACAATTAAATTGAGCAATATGTTAATGGAGTCTGGCGGACAGTCAATGAACCGAGTCCAGAGTGTGAATTTTCAGAGTTGGTGGGCTTTTTGTTTTCAGGACAACAGGCTTAGCTATACACTGACAGGCAATTTTAAGTTAGAAACAGCTGATCAAATACCAGCGCAGGACTCATTCTAGTTTGTTAATGTCAAATTACAGTTATGCTCCCGCAAGTCTGGAGAGGAGGGGGCAGGGGGAAACAACAAAAAGCTTCAACCATAGACTTGCTATTTGCACTGTAGGAGTCATTTTTGGACACACAGATTGTTACATATTGCGCCTTTAAATTGTGACTGTTTTATAACCAGGTAAAAACTCCTTGTAGTGGCTTTAAAATTATTTAGATTGAAGAAAAATCTGAAGCATATAATTAAATATGGGAGAATAGAATAGGGTTAAGTAGAAAGCATTACTGCAAATGTTTTGTTTTTCTAAATTCCTTTTTGTTTGTCTCACACAGACGTGGATCTGTTTGTGGAGAATAGTACTGGAGATGGAGAGAGCCCTGCCCAGGAGCTATACTAACATCCTTACTGCAGATCCACCGAAGAACAGCCCACTTTCTGATCAACAGTTTAAATAAAAAAAATAGGATGTTGCTTCAGGAAAGGACTTGCACTGTATTATTTATGCCTGACTACCGATGTATATTATATATCATGACGCAAATAAAAGACTTGTTTTTAGTTTTGACTCAGAAACCAATATAAGGACTTTTGTGTTGTTGTTTTTTTCAGATTTCACTGATGGGCTTCATTTCTTTTGTTTGCTGAGTGGATGAGAACTAAGACACAGCTTTGACCACTAGAGGGCAAACTTTGCCTCTTTTCTGTGGGAAGGGAAGCATAACTTGAGAAATAAAACACACATAACACGCACACTCACACATGGAAACACTGTAGGGAAATGAGGCTGATGGTCACATGATCGTAGTACAGACTGATACAGAGCTCTCTCTTTCTCTCTCACATGCGCACACACACACACACACACACACACACACACACATAGTATGACTGTAGGAAGCAAAAAGGTCTTTAATTTGCATATTAAAATACATTTTGGATCCATCTTCAGTGTTATTTCACAGAGAGAATGATTATCTGAAGACCTCTGTCTACGCTTTGATATATAATTATAGTCTGCTTTTTCCTGATTTTTAGTTTTTGTGTTTGTCAATCTTGTGTCTTTTCAGAGACATGTAGATTTATAGGTTTGCACTTGCATTTGAAGCCCACTGCTTATCACGCAAAATATTTGCAACAACATCTCCTGTGGGAAACCAACAGTCCTGCACTTGTGTTCAAACTGCTCAGACCCTCCTCCAGCATTAAAACCATCTGTGAATCTAATTTGGTGGTTTGGTTTCATAAGTAGGCCTGTATTTCCTACAGCAAACAAGGGATTGATTACTTCATGATTCTGTAACAGACAGTTGCTAGGGACACAGTTCTGATCATAAACTCTGGAGGAATAACAAAATCATTGTTAAATCCCTAAATTAATTTTAAAATTAATATACTATGTCAAATTATTGATTTTTTTGGTACATGACCATGTAACAAGCAGGATAATGTACAGTTTGCAAATCACTATTGCGAAATAAAGCCATAAAAACATTTTTAAAATGTTTTAAATGTTTTTTGGGTAAGTAACCATGTAATAAGCAGGATAATGTTCAATGAGCAGGTCATTATTGTGAAATAAACCCCTTCAGGGTGATTCAAGACCCCCCTTTATTTTACAATAACGACCGGCTCACTGTACATTGTCCCTCACCTGCTAAACCTGTTTAACCTTTGTTCCCAACAAATCATGTTATTTTAGTTTAGCACAACAATACCTATGAGCCTCCACAGCCCAGTCTGTCCCAACTCGTCAAACACCGACGATTTGTCTCCACCCCTCAGCGACTCATACAGATGGGGACAGAAAGTGATGCACCGAGGTTTTCAAGTGACTTCAGTGTAAACCCATCCATGGCTGTATGAGACGCCCCAGGCTGTTGGCGTACTAACAAAGAGGGAGAAAGTCCGCACATGGAGGAGGTGGGGCGGATGGATGTCTCAACCAAACACAGGTCTTTCCCCCGGGGCAGTCATTCAAACTGGGTTGTGACCCACAGGTGGGTCACAGGAGAATTGATTTGAGTCACCAAATAAATAAAAGACAGTGGAAGAAACTGCAAATTTAAAGTGATACTCCACTTTGTGATAATAAGCCAGTGTTTTAGGAGAAACAGGGTAGCAGCCTCATCCAGTACAATGGCAGTGAACGGTGACCACGGATAAAACATTAAAAAAAAGCACACAAAACAAACACAAAACGTCTCCATCCTGCTTGTGTGGTGTAATCCAAGTGTCCGCAAGCCACAGCATTAAAAATTAACCGCAAAAGACGCCATTTACACCATGTTTTTAGCAGAAATGTCAACTGTAGCATGTAGCCGGTAGGATGTAAACATGGCGTCGATCTCGCGAGACTTCCGCACATGCGTCCAATAAGATATATACGAAGTCTCACAAGATCGACGCCATGTTTACATCCTACCTACATTGGCATAGTGGTGAGTACATACTGAATGGCTTATTCTAACAAAGTGGAGTATCACTTTAAGATTTATACCTGCATTATACTCTTAATAAAGCATTTAAAGTGTGTATATTGTGTATATTGAACCGGAAGTTCGTGTCCCTTACAAGTTATAAGGCACGTAACAATATGTGCGTCACATCGCTTCAGTGTGTCACATGACTTTTGTAACTTAGTTGATGTAACCCCAAACATGGTCTTATCCTACACCTGACCAAGTACATTTGGGTTTAAACCTATCTCCTGTTTGACTGTGTTAATCACGTGTTAAAAATTGTTTCCTGGCCGTGTCAGATACAGCCAGTAGTGGATATGTTGTACTTCAGTATCAGATGCTGAGGGACAAATTGTTGGTATGTGACAAGCTTGGAAGAGAAGACCACCTTTTCTATAGTAAAACACAAGCCAGAGCTTTAAATGTTGAGTTCTTGTAAGGTTTCTTTGCAATAAGGAACTATATTTTTCAACATTCTTCCAAAATTCATCCAAAGTCCAAATGTGAACTTGTACAAATCTATCCAATATGTTACACTGAGCTCAGCCTCATGCTTCTGATGGCTGTGTGTGTGTGTGGCAAGGTGGCTCAGTGCTAAAAATGGTCCTGATTTAAAATCCTGTAGGGGTCTTATCCTGTGGAAACCCATCGTGTTTAGGTGGGCTTCCTCTCCTGCATGAAAACCCATACTGTATATCAGCTATAGAGCTGCCTTTGCCTGCAAGACTGGATTACCAATCATGCATAACAGGCAAGTGTATCAGTGCCCCAGACACCTTTGAGCCTCCCAGG
>JAJHUR010104498.1:0-19024 GCA_027495735.1 Lutjanus campechanus | reverse complement strand
TTTTTTTCAGACTGCTCAGTGTCCAGGTGAGGTGAAGTGCAACCTTCTTAACTCTCATAGACACCCGCAGGTCTTCACCACCATGTTCCGATGTTTCTTGAGGATGACGTTGTTGTTGTCGTCGTAGAAGAGGACGGAGATGGGGCTGAGCTTGGTGGGAGCGCAACACGCCTTAGGAACCTCGTCAGGCTTCAGGAGGTGGACCTGCCACAGCACAGAGAAATATTTACTGTTTTTATTAATTTATCTGGGTTATAAAGAGGCACAAGTTCAGTCTGTTTCATAACCAGTTAAAAACTTTTTGTAACTTTAAACTTTAAAGTATCTAAAGTAAAAGTATTCATTCTGCAGAAAATAGCTCCTTTGTCTGATATTTTATTATTTATTACACAGCTTTGTTAAACACTTCTATCCTCTGATTGTTCATTAACAGGCTGTTGCTATGGACACATATCTCCACAGGAGCAATAAAATCAATTAAAATTATTGATTTGTTTAAAAAATAAGCTGTAATAAGTGAGATAATGTACAGTGAACAGGTCAGCTTCATGTTTGGATCCTGCATCAACTCATCAAGGTTTATTTTGTAATAATGACCTGCTCACTGTACATTATCCCTTACATATAACATTATTATATTAATACTGATGCATTAATGAGTGAGCAACATTTTGCAGTGGAAGCTGGTTGAGGAGGAGCAAGTTTTAACCACTTTATGTACAATTAGGTACCCGACTACGACTGGGGCCCTCTAAAGAGTCACAAGATAAAATATAAAGATAAAACTTTAAAAAAGAAAGTTCCACAGCCCAAACTTAGAAAAGTGGTTTACTTCTCATATAATATTGTAATATGTGGTAAGTATTTATCTACTTTTGATCCACATTCTAATGTAAAATCTCCATGGTGGGGTGAAGCGACACTGTCAGGTGAGTTTGTGTGCGAGTGTTATCAGTGTACTGACCACTTGCTGGATGAGGGCGTGGTTTGTGGCGTTCATGCAGGAGCCCAGAGGATAAAAACATTCTCCATCACAGTAGTAAGCTGAATATCCAGTGGGGGCCAAAACCCAGTCCTGAGCAGACACAGAGGGACACAGTTAATGATCAACAGGTGGGGAAATCATTTATTAAAGCTACCAAATAACATGATGTAAAACAAGGAAAGATGTGTTCAGCGTCAGTGTTGCAACTACCAATAAAATACGGGGCTGTATTTATCAAACGTCTGTGTGTACAAGGTAAATCATTAACTCATACTTAAATTAAAGCAATTAATTAAATTTATTACAACCCAAATTACTCTAAAACACAAGAGCATTAGAGGTGAAGTTGGTTACTCTTTGGCCATGAGTTATAATACTATGTTCTGAGGCAATATGTATAATTCAGAATAGGGTAGTTTTGGCCTTTTGATTTCACTTGAACCTTTAAAGGAGCTCAGACAGGCTGCAGGAGAGCAAGAGGTGTGCAGTATTGTAAACCGATGATAAGAAGGAACAGCGAGTCCTGCACTGTAAGTTGATCAGCTGTTTATAACTGTCAGTTGTCTGTCAAAGTAAAGCTGAGCCTGTTATCCTGAAAACAAAAGTCCACTGCTCTGAAAATACATTCTGGAGTTTGAGTTCAGTGACTGTCTGCCAGACTTCATTAACATTTTGCTCAAATTAACGGTTACAAACATTAACTCCTTCTTAAAGATATTTGTTACGACTCATAAACAGACACTTACTCAGGTGTTGAACATTCGGCATTAATTTTACTGTATAATTAACATGAAACATGCAAACGAAAACAGTTATTCCGGCCCAGAATAGCAAACTGAAAGAAGTACACTGCAGCTGCAGCGTTGTCAAAGATGTGAGTAATTCAACTTTACATGTTTCCTCAATCTCTGATGACGTCATTTTATGATTTATCACAATAAATATATTGCAGATTTCTCCTTTAATAGGTTGCGACACCATCTTTAAAATGATTTTCATTTCAGAATCCTACATACATCACTGGATTATATTTATTGATGCATTAATGTGCATCACTTTAATGTTGCAGCTGATAAAGGTGGAGCTCATTTTTATCTACTTTTCATATTTCTGGGTGATTGAATCCTTTAATATATCATAATTCATTAGATGATTTATATTTTTAAATCAGCAAAGTAACTTTTAGTTGAAGTGGTCAGATAGATGTCGTGGACAAACTACATTATTTGTGAGAAGAGTGAGTTTATGAGTAGAAATGTAGACAAATAAAGTAGCAGAAAACTTAGTTATATTGCACCACTGCTGTAATAAATCTATTAGATTGCTGTTAATTTAACATGTTAATTGGAGACACTTGGCACTTCAAAAAACACAATTTACAGACACACATTTAAAACTAAAATAGTGTTACATTACATTGATTTTGCAAGTAAATGTTAAGATGAACACCAGAGCAGGAGAAGGTGACATTTGTCTTCAATGTTACACTTAAACTTGATAAAAAAAAGTGGAGTAAGTTGCCAGATAAATGTTTTTCTTAACACTCAGCAAAGAACATTTTTATTCCTCAGTTAGCTCAGTGAACCATGCTTAAGTGTAGTTCTTATAAGTTTGATAAATTTGGACCACAAGTCTACAACACAATATTAATATGAGAGTTTCTTTTTCTAAGGTTTGGTTTTAATTTTATGTTTGCACTGGTTCCCACATTCCCAAGAAAGAACTCAAATAAAAGTGTTAAATCTGTCCAGCATGTAAGATTTATGGGTGTTGAAAGAAATCTTTTCCTCTCTTAAAAAAAGCATTTTGAACAATGACACTGATCTCGTATGCAAGAAGTAAAGGGACATGTAGGATGATAAAAGAGATCCAACTTCACCTGAAGCCTCACCGATAAAAACTTGACTGAATCACAGAAGTTAAACTGTGAGCTCACCTTCCATCCCAGGTCACTGAAGCTGACGTAGAGTTCATGTTTTTTACACGGCTGACCTTCATTGTTGGCGGGACTCCGATCTGAACACAGAGGAGAAAAAAAAACAACGTTTAGTTCGATCAAAGTCATTTCGACAAAATCGTTCATCTTCTTTATTTTAAGGTTTTATATTGATGAACTTCACAAACCACAATCAATACATCATGTCTCAGCAAGTTTAAGTTCCCTTCACTTTTCATTTACCTTAATTCAGAATCCATTATTATCTTTTTACATACAGACGTATGTTCATGACAGATTATTCCCACATCCTGAACTTTCAAAATGTCCCAATTTACCAGATAAACTCGTTTAAAATTCCAAAACCTTATGAGACACGAACAATTGATTTGGTGAGTGTTTTAGAAATAATAAAGCGTGAAATTCAGAGCTGTAACCCCACAAAGTTGTGGGCGCTTGGAACCTAACTATGGATGCTGGGGACTGGGAGGTCGTATTTGGGTTTCTTCTTGCGAGGATTTGGTTTGACGGCTCGCGGCGGCCGACACGGGACCTGGTTCTCCCTGAAGAACGTCACCATGAAGGGCTGTTTGGAGCGAGGGCCCCTGCGTCCCACCAACCCGATCCAGCCTGCAGACAGGGAGCGGTCTGCGAGAGGACAGACGTCAGTGCTGACAGTGGTTCTACTTTGAAATAAACCTTTTAAAAAGCATTATTAAAAGAGGAATATGATGGTTCTGTGTTGATGTGTAGCCCAGCAGTGCACCCACCTTCCTCTGTCTCCACGTAGAGACGTATGCCCAGGTTGCTGCGGGGGTGGAGGAGCCAGTGGTTGGAGGCTGTAGTGACGTCGAAGGCCAGCCAGCCCTCCTGTCCTGCAGGCACCGACTGCATGTCCAGCAGCACCAACTCCGGCTCTCTGAGGGAAAACACACAACATAACTGGAATTTGATCAAACAGCTAAAAGGTTCAGAGCCTCGGGTCTTTTGGGGGATTCATTGTTTTGCTAAAATATTAATTTAATGATGTTATTCTTAATTACCAGGCCACAGAATGGGTGTATGTTTGGTCAGCAACATATAAAGCTGTTGTCAAATAATAAATAAAAACAGTTTACTCATCACGGGGAGTACAAGTCCTGTTGGAGTTTTCCAAAGTCTGAGAAGATAACTCTGATGATGAGAGTTCAGCAGAGGGACAAGGTGTTCACACTCCAGACAAAAAAAATATCACCTGGTGGTACAGAGGAGAAAAGTCTGCACACTGGCTCCAAAAAGTATTTTAATTCTCTTTTTACCACATTTGTTTTAAAGGCAGCAGCTCGAGCTACAAGGTCTTCCTCAGTCAAAGAACAACAGGTGTTTCTTGTCCAGGCTTTAATCAGCTTCAACCACCATCACCTGCTGATCAGCAGGATGAAAACAAACCCCACAAGGTGGCTTTCAGCACACTCCAAGAAGAGAGAAACAACCTGCAGCCTTTCTTTGCTTTTCTCCTAAAAGAGAATTAAAATATTTATTTTGAGCCTGACAGTGTGCAGACTTTTCTCCTTTGTACCCTTCAGCTTCAGACATAAACCTGCATTTTAAACTGGGGCTGTGGAGAAATATGCAGGCATTTAACAGGCAGGGAAGTCCTCCAACTTCATGGAAATGCAATCAGGGTGGTAAATTAACTTTTTAAAATGTGCATATCTACCAGCTACCACTATAGATAAATGTTAAATTTCAGCACGTAATAGTAATTCATTATTTATGTCTAAAATCTACAAGCCACTTTCATATATAACCAGCATTTGGGTGCTGTCTATTGCTGAAAGTAAGAGACAGCACCCTGACAGTAATACTAGATTATTGGAGTATCTCTATTAAAAAACAAGCAAACAAACAAAACAAAGAAGAAAGAAAGACTAGCTCTGACTAGTCTGACAGACATGAACTGATGAAGCTTCTTGGATAAGAGGCGAAACGTCTTCAGAGAAGACTTTTGAACAAGTCCAGTTGCTTTCGATTTAATCTTTCTCTGGCAAACAAACCAACAAAAAACATTAAATACTAAAGATGTCTGAAACTGGACTTCCCCAGTGTTGTAACCTTCAACACTGTAACAAGTGTAAAAATCTATCTGGAAGAGTGAAACATGTTTTGCTATCTAATCTTTTTTTGTGTGTATATGTGAGTCTGTGAATGAGATGATCATAGTTCCTGTCAGATTAATGGCAGAATGATTTAAGTACTACGGTTTGTTTGCAAGTGAACCAGATATCATCAGTTGCACCACAACACTAAACTTAAAGTGTGTAACAGCACTGGACTCATGTGAGTGATCTGAAAATGAAACTGTACCTTTGTCAAAAGTTTCAAATCATCAACTATTAAGTTGTTAATTATTAAAAATGTTAGGAATTAGTGATTTATACCAGGTTGATAAATTATAGGCTCAATAATGAGAAATTTAGATTATTATGTATTATTATCATTATTATTATTAAGAAGTTACAGCTGATAAATAGAGCCGATAATATGAAGCTTTCATTGACTTATGAAGCACAGCGCCCACACAGTCTGATACAGTAGGTGGTGGTTTTTAAGTTATGGCTGCTTACTGAGCAGATATTTTTTCTTTTTCTTAACCTTTCTACCCGTCAGGTCTGCACACAGACAGTATATTAGTTGTGATCTGTCTTGTTTTACAGCTAAATAGTCACTAAATTTTGTTTCTAAAAACATTTTAAACAAGAAATAGTCAATGTAGTAACAGCATGTTGATCCATATTTGATCAATACCATCTAGTTTGACAAACTGATGTGAGTTTCGTGAGCCGTGTGTGTTGCACTGGAGGGAGTCACTGAGAATTACCTGTCAATCAAACAGTATCGCTGCCCCAAAGCAAACCCTGATTTATCATTTCTTTTACTCTAAATAGAACCATAATTTACAAAATGCTGTATATGAAGACTTTAAACTAGTGACTTGAGCCCATAAACTCATTAGAAAACTGTTTCCTGAGGTCATACATCAGGTGAGAGGGTATTTTGAATTAAACTCAATACAATCAAACTTTTTTTCACAACCAGCAGAGTCGCCCCCTGCTGGCCAATAAGAGAGGATGCAGATTTTCAGCCTTGAGAAGCAGGTAATTATTGGTAATCGATATTGGCTGAAAAAAAAAAATCCATATCATGCATGTGTAAAAAGTTTGACAGTAAAGACATAAACTTTTTAAAATTTGATCTGACACAAGTTCAGACTCAGATAAATAATCCAATGGCTTCTAACAAGAAAACAACTAAAACAAAATAATAAACTATTTATATATCATGATTCTTAACAAAGTGCTTTGCAGATAAATAAGAACAACAGTAGATTAAAAAAAAAATTTAAAGGGTAAATGGGAGGTAACTTACCTGTGTCTGTTTTCTCTCTGGATCTCGTAGACGGAGATGTGCAGCGTTCGGTTTGCCCTCTGGCCCATCGTCAGGGTCTTATAGATCCTAAACTCTGCTGCCGTCACCGTCTCACCCTGAGGGAGCGGCGTCAGATCAAAACGAAACTCCTTCCAGTACGGACGAGGCTGCAGGAGGTCACGCTCCTGCTCCACTGCACAGACGCACAGGAAGACATTTTTATATTAGACGAGCAAAGAGATGACAGATTCAAACAGTGTCTCAGGTATTTACAAACAAGAAAACATGTGAACTACACTGACTACAACTATTGATTAATCGATCAGTTGTTTGGTTATAAAATATCACAAAATGTTGAAAAATGTTGATCATTGTTCATCAAAGCCCAAGATGATGCCCACAACACAAAAATATTCAGCTTACTGTCATGGAGAACTAAAGAAAAAATATTCACATTTAAGAAGCTGAAATAGAAGATTTTTGACTTTAGAATAAAAAAGACAAAACAGTTGGTGATTAATTTTAATAATCGATTCATCGATTAATCATTGCAGCTCTGGACTGATAATGTTTGAAGTTTTTATCATAAATCTCTCAATTTAAAGGGATTTAAACTTTAACTTTAACTCAAGTACTGTACTTAAGTACATGTTTGAGGCACTCTCTACTTCTACTCCATTACATTTCAGAGGTAAGTATTGTACTTCTTACTCCACTACGTCTATTTGACAGCTTAAGTTACATTTCAGGTTAAAATTTTACATTAAAAAAAGCATTTGATAACCTTTCAATGGTTAGTCAATTGATCACATTGATCAGATTTGTTGCTTTTCTTTGTCTTATATGATCTTAAACTAAATATCTTTTGGGATTTTGAGTTATGTTTGGTTAAAACGAGGGACGTGAAGACGCTACCACCAGCTCTGGGATAATATAGCAAGATTCTTTTTTCTCACACTTAAAAGACAAACAAAAAATGAGTCACTTGGCGCCCTGCTCTGAAACAAAATGTAAAAAATATTCCAAAGAAGTACAGCGATGAACACCAGAGGGTTTTCAGTAATAGAACAAATATTGTCTTTAACATCAACCCTTATGATTGAAACAACAAAACGTAGGACAATGTTCAAACAAAGTAAATAAAAGTCGTAAACGTCCCTTGTGAAGTTTCGTTGAAGAGTCTGATGTGTCAGAGAGGCGTGAGGACGATCAGATGGGAAAAGATCTAGTTTAAAGCAGATGTAAGAGAAGAAAGTCGTGTTGATGCAAAAGAAGTGATGAGGAGCAGCAGTGTGAAGGTGTGGAGGAGATGAGCTCACTGGGAGATGAGTCAATGAAAGAGACACAAAGGGAGGAGAACAGCAGAGAAAGAAGTATTCACTCCTTTACTGAAGTAAAACAAGTTATATGACTAAGACAAAAAAAAAAACTGAGTCCAGCTTGGACAAGTCTGTGTGGTCACTACAGATTGGGGACACGTAGATGTCCTCTTAGACTCGAACGCCGCGTGATGATGAGATGATGTGATGGTCACATGGAAAGTATAAAGTGTAATACTGGTTTAACTCTCTTCAAAAGAGTGAATAAGTGTATTTTCTAAAATGTCAGAATACTCCTTTAAAGGACCAACGTCTAAGATTTATTGGCAGAAGGAACATATATTCTTAAAGCGATATTTCACCCCAGAACTTTAATCCACTCAATATGTACTCACCTCTATGCTGATGTGATGATGGGTGAAGATCTTTAGTTCACAAAACAATCCTGGAGTTTCAGCAGAAAACAGGGTTGCAGCCAACTGCGGTGAATGGAGACCACAGATAAAATGTAAAAAAAGCACACAAAACAAACACAAAATGTCTCCATCCTGCTCTTGTGGTGTAATCCAAGTATCCGTGAGCTGCAACATTAAAATTTAACCACAAAAAACGCCATTTACACCATGTTTTTAGGCAAAATGTCAACTGTAGCCTCTCAGATTTGAGCCAGATGCACAAGAGATCTCACGATATTTTCACACGTGCATCCATTAAGAGATATACGAAGTCTCGCGATACATCGACACCATGTTTACAAGCTACCTGGGAGGCTACAGTTGACATTTTGGCTAAAAACATGGTGTAAATGGCGTCTTTTGTGGTTAAATCTTTAATGTCGTGGCTCGCGGACACTTGGATTACACCACACGAGCAGGATGGAGACATTTTGTGTTTGTTTTGTTCTTTTTTTAAATCCGTGGTCACCATTCACTGCCATTGTACTGGATTTGGTTGCAACCCTGTTTTCTGCTGAAACTACAGGATTGTTTTGTGAACTGAAGATCTTCACCCATCATCACATCGGCATAGAGGTGAGTACATACTGAGTGGATTATTCTGGCAAAGTGGAGTATCGCTTTAAATATGTTTTTATTAGTGTTTAATCGCCTGAAAATAATCATTTTGTTTCGTCACCTCAGAATGAGCTGTTTATATCTTCAGAGGGTGAAAGTCCTCCTCCATGGAGTCATGCCGTGTTTTAAAGTAGCCTAAAACAGGCAAACAAAACACTGGCTCTAGATACAAACTTTAGCATTTTGAGTTTTGCTGCCCCTGTAGGTTCTCCTACATGCTTGGAAGGGGAGGGTGCAGTGAGGTGTTTGCAGTCTGCAGCCTCACCACTAGCACTAGTACTGTAGATACACTCGGTTACATCAACCAACCAGTGAGGAGGTGTGTTTCAGCTCAGCACAGTTTTAACAAAGATACAAACTGGGAACGTTTGTACTTTCTCACTGAAGATGAAACATGACTGCATGTCCCAAAAGACAAATATAAGTGTGTATGTATTTTTCCCCCACCAAGATTTACTTTCTTGCCAGTTCTGTGCTGTATTTTCCCAGAGAAGATTTATTTATTCTTTTTTTTTTTTCGCCAACTGTCTGCATCAGACTCGCAGGATGAAGGTGAAAGTGCCTTGCTTTAGGGGAACCTCAAAAGCTGCTGCTGTCGACGGCGTGAAACTTTCTCAAGCTTTTGATCGACACCGACAGACCCCAAAAAAATAAACTGAGTGGAAAAAAAAAACGTGACTGCAACACATCAACATGTGGACAATATGTAAATGAAGAGGTGAGCAGGCGAACACACACCGTCCTGCATGAAACTGAAACACCAGCCTAGTGTCTGTGTGTGTGTGTGTGTGTGTGTGTGTGTGTGTGTGTGACCTTGTGGAACCCCACAGGGACACGAAACAGCTCTGGTCACTGAGGTTTGGCGCACACAGACACACTCATACACACATGGTGAATGCATGTTAAATAGAGATACTAAGGACAGGACACCCCTGATGGATTGGGCGTGCTCATATCAGCACACACACACACACACACTGCAGTAATTAGAGACACTTAGTGCCCTGGACCGCAGCAGCTGCTCAGCACACACACCACTAATTGCAGGCCTGCCTGGTATTTTTAGAGTTGCTCCCTCCACAGCAGTATTTTCATCTCGCTTCGGACCGTTTGCTTTTTTTTTTTTTTCAGTATGTGTGTGTGTGTGTGTGTCAGTGGGGCCTTTAATTCTAACCAGCTGTGTCTTCCCATTACATATGCGTAGGAACACACACCCATGCCTGTTTGATTCAACTGACATGAACTACACACATTGATTAGATTAGTCATAGAAAGAGAAGCTAAATATATCATAACTGCAGAGGACCAGGTGACAGATGCAAAGTTTTATTGAAAAAAGCTGCGAGTAAGAACCCTACAATATGTTGAACGACTATAATTCATGCAAATACACAATTAGCCTGTAGTTATTACTCCTGACAGATTTCATTCATGTCCTCCAGGTCTGTGTGCGGCGTTGTGTGGATCTGATGATGTTCACGACGACATAAAAGCTTCACCATGTGAAGGGAAACACTGGCGTGCGTTGTAGGTCACTATTAAAGGCATGAGTCACCTTTTGAGTCACCTTTGTTTACAAAATCGTGGCGGTTTGGAGGATGAATTGCTGTGTTTTTGCAGTGTTGACTGTTAAATTTCAGGGTGCGTTTTTTCGTCTCCAAAACAGAGCTGGATTTCGAGAAAAGGAAACCTTTCATTTGACGCGAGTTCATTAAAGACCCTGAGCACAGAGAGAGGAGACGATGTTTCCCACGATAAACTGGGTGCAGATCACCGTCTCATTCCAGAGGAGCTGGACTGGAGGAAGGAAGCCATTCTGAAGAGGATGTTTAATTTTTTATGCTTTGACAGATAGGCATCAGTCGGGCTACTGTGCGGTTTGGAGCGGAGCACAAACACTCACACGGGATCTGGGTGGCAATGTTTAACAGTATTTCTCAAATATTTGGGGAAGCAATTAACAATTATTTCCATTATCAATTAATCTGCTGTTTATTTTCTTGATTAATCAATTGTTTCGCCATCACAAGTTCCCAGAAGCTTCAGATTGAATTTTGTTTTTTTTTGTTAAGCAATCTGTTCAAAACCAAAGCTACTACAAGGAGTTTTTAACTGGTTATAAAACTCTCAGTTTATTACTGATGCCTCTATATGATCTACATAAGTTAATGCGAGAAGATCGGCCGTTTCTGTAGAGCTACTCTCCTTGAAATCAGATAAAATGAGCCTGTGTTTACATTTTCTCAGGCGAAGTTACAGTGAGTAGTATGTTAGACAGTTAGACAGAAGCAGGAGTAAATTTTTATTTAGATAATTTCATTTTTGACCTTATATTCTGTGGTTTTCACAACAGAATCACTTCCACTTTTGTCCACAGGGGCCTCTGAAATCAACACAATATGACAGTTTATGTTCATTTGTGACAAGAAAGTGGAATATCTTCACATTTCAGAAGCTAAATGATTAATCAATCATAAAAAAAAAGTTATAATAATAATGATATACTAATTGTAATCATTTTCTGTCATTGACTTATTGTTTAAGCTCTGCAAATCACCAACAACTGCTAGGCTAAAAACAAGCACGGCTCAAAAACTAAACGTCTATTCAAAGTTTTGGTCTTAAACCGAAGCATCTGCAGATAAATTCCATACCTGATATGTTATGATTCACTAAAGTTTGGCATGACACAAGATTAATAAATCATCTCTTTTGTTAGCTTCACCGCCGTCTCCGCTATGCGTCTGGTCAGCCGCCATGTTGGATCGTTCAAGGTCCGCTAGTAAATCAAACGACAAACCCAGACCATTATAAAATCGACTGTAACTAGCGTAATTCTGAACAGATTTTTCATGACCGTGACTTGGTTTGTCAGATTCAAATTCAGCCAAAACTTTAACTCTTTGAATAGACACAACTTCCACTGGGGACATGCGAGTTCTGACCAACATCAAGTGTAAATTATTTATAATTTCAGCTTTTGTGAGTCTCTCCGGTTGCTGTCTCATAGTTTGGCCACTTCAACGTTCAAGTACTGCAAGAAAACGCAATATTTCTGCAAATTAACCTTTTTGTTTCCATTACCAACATATTTTCGTCATATTTTACAAAAAATGCAAACAGCAGTTTCTATATATTGTTATATACACGAGTCAGTCATGTACTCAACAACTCTGCTCTCTCTTTAAACTGGTCTTTAATATCACTGATGAAAATGGTTAGCTGAGCATGTCGGCTTTGTCTGTACTTTTGTCTAACGCCACAGATCGTGAGGTGAAACTGAAGCTTTGGCATGTAACTGATCTTAAATGTCATTTGATAACTAATTCACTCTGCCTCTCACTGTGTTTGCTGATAGAGAAATATTGTTGAACAAGTTATTCTTTCCTGGACAAAGAATATCAACGAATTGCTACATGCAGTCCTTCAGAAATACGTACATTTAAAAAAAAACAGAGTTATGTTTGTATTTCAGTTGTATTCAGTTGAAGGTGTAGCTTAAACTGGTCTGAAACAACTAGAAAAAATAATTAAATAAAATGATTTAATAGGCCAGATTATATTATATTTTTAAAATTATGTCTTGGCCAGAGGGAGGAGGAGAGGGGGAAGAAATGCCAGTCTGGCTGCCAGTTTGAGACCCCTGTTAAAAAAACAAATAAATAACATTTAAACTGAGAAGTATAGACTTATTATTCCATTTATTGTTTCCTCATTAAGTTTATATAGTTTCATAAACCCAGGAGCCTCAGTTACAAAACCACGAGACTACACTATTCTATGCATGTTAAAGAAAACTGAGACTGTCCAACACAAACACACAGCTGGTTGCATCTGGAAGTTGTGGTGGCACTGCAGTAAGTGCTTCACCATCTGTTGCCTGGCGGAGATCTGACAGACGTCTTCTAGTTGTGAGATGTTTAAGACCGTTAAGCTTGTATCTTATAATTTGACTGTAGATCGTTTAGAAACCTCACAGAATAAAAACAACATGAACGAGAATATCTAAACCTGGTTAGCTCCGGTTAGCTAATACTTTGATCATCAATCTGTGTCCTCTATCAATCACACCGTATCGTACCAGAGATCTTCTCAGTGCTGAAGCGGTTGTGCGATGCTCAGCCCAGTACTGGCAGTAGCAGCGGTGGAGCGAGGCTGGTGGATTTAGGAATGCTGGGTTGAAATGGAAACCTACCAATAAAGTTCAGCCATACTGACATTGGTTTTAATCCTCTCTGTGGGGGTGAATGTTTGTGGAACTAAAACGGTAGCACCGACATGTCACTGTCCGTGTCATCAAGTTCACACACTGTGTAATTTCATCCTTTCAGAGTTTACATTTTGTAGCCAAACCGCCAAGTTAAAAACTGCTCTGTCATTCGAGACTGATGATAGAAGATGTTCTCTGTTTAATGTTAAAGGAATAGTCAGATATTTTGGGAAATATACTTATTTGCTTACTTGCCAATAGCTAGATGAGATGTTTGATACCATGTCTGTCCGTTACATATAAAGCTACAGCCTGCAGCCACTTAGCTTAGCTTAGCACAAAGACTGGAAACAGGGAGAAACAGTTAGGCTGTAAAAATGACAATTTGTGGTGTTATGAAGGGATGTGTGATGGATTATGAAGTAGTCAGGCACATAAACACCCTGTAAAACTTTGTTTTGTTTTCACGCAGATCTTTTCACAGATTAAATAAACAAGACATAACTTGTTAGTCAGTTGGCAGATTTTGTTTTGGACAGATCAAAGCTAGATGTTTACCCTCGTTTCCAGTCTCAATGCCAGTGGTTCTCAAACTCTTTCTGACATGCCCCCATTTCAGAAGCCCGAAAAAGTTTGCACCCCCTCACCCCAAAATTTTTATCCATCATTGACATTAACTGTGGATGAAACTGATAAAAAAAAAAGGATGCAAACGTTGAATTTTAGTGAAATAAAGGTTAGCAGGACAGAATCAGCAAATTCTCTGCTCTCGTCTTCTGCACCACCCTCTGCACAGTTTGGGAACCACTACTTTATGCTAAGCTAAGCTAAGCTAAGCTACTTGGCTGTTCCAGCTACTTATTAAATATACAGATATGAGAGTCATATCAATCTTTTCATCTAACTCTTGACAAGAAAGCAAATACGAGTATTTTCCAAATCCCTGCATGCTTTTATTTTGGTGATCTGGTGATCTTTATTGTTTTTATTGTCATGCTGTGCTTACAGTTAGATCACCTGACCAGTACTGAGTTACCTTGTAAGGCAGCTCGATTTGCGAGATGACACAAGTCAAGAGTCCATCCTGCCAGGCTTCATGTTGTGTGCTTGTAGTTGAACATAGGCATCCTATGAAGAACTACTGACTTTTCCCAGGATGGCGAAGGCATGATGGCCCTACTCAGTCTCTGATTGGCTTACTCTGATATTCTTATAACATGGTCACGCATGCACGAATTTGCACCTTTGCTAAGCTACAGTGAACTCTGCAAACAGCAAAGACATGCATGTGCGGTTCGCCTCGGCAGGCGATGGGCCTTCCCCTCCAGTCGTACATGTGACTGTGACCTGACCCAAACCAGTCTCACTCCTCACGCCTAAACTGACCCAACCAACGAAGGGAACAACTACTGGGCAATTCAGGGCAGAGTGAGGACACGCAGGTCATACAGGTGACGGTCAGTCCCCTGCATTCGACTATGTGTGACCACATGGCTGGTCATGATCATGGTCATTTGTCAAAAATTGCCCAGGGGATAAACTATGGGCTTAGTTTAGGTGTGACATCAGCGAGAAGCAACTGGCTTCTGAAGTGGTTAGTGTAGATGTTGTTATACCATCAGTTATATCAGATCTGTATTTCTTCATTGAAACAAGAGCAAAGAGCAGCTTTTCACAATGAAAAAGATGTTTACGCTCTTATTCTGACTGGCTTCGGCAACAGCTCTCCCACTACGTCATATGGTTTATTGATCTGATTGGTTGAAGTTAAAGTCAGTTAACACTGAAGGTTAAATATGCATACGAATTTGGATGGAACCTTCTTTGCAAGTTTTCTGAAAACTTATGGATGCGGACAAACAGAGCAGAATCGTCGGTGGTCGTGGGGCCCGTGTAGTCAGTGTAGCCAATAGTTCAAGCAACACATGGACATGACGAAAAAGTGTTAACCCAAAAGTGTAGGAAATGGAATTTGTTGTCATTTTGTAGTGTTCCCCCCACCCTCTGCCCACGAAGTTCGCTTCCAAGTTTACTTCCTGGTTACACGGCCCGCTGAATATGTGCAGTAGTGTCCCCTCCCCCACCCTCTGCCCACGAATTCCCACGATTTTGCTTTTTTTTTGGCTTGAGAAAAGTTTCACAAAACCTCCATGGATGAAAGAATTCATGACAGAAAGAGTCATAACTGACCTTGTTAGCAGTTTGAGGTGTCCTGTCAACAGTTTGACAGGTCTCTTTTTTAATGGTAGCTTGTGGGGGAAAATGCTTTTTGGGGCCAGTGGGGAATTTTCGCTGCAATACCGCGAAAGGCCACTGGGAAAAAAATGGCGGCAGGGCTGAGCGGAAAAGCCCCGTCTAGTTGTATAAAAAGTCTGTGGTTCTTGTATGGTAACTTTGAGTCTGAGAGGCGCCCTCTAGTGGATGTATTGCATAACATCTATGCTAACGAAAGGGTGCATGGAAGTTTCTGTGCAGTGACGGTTATACTGAATCTAATTTTGTACAACTGTTGTACAAGTGTTGACTTATTTCTTGATTTTCTTTCACTGCTCGAGGTAACTGTTTTCCTCATCCAACCAACCCAGAAACGTAAACTGCATCACTTCCTGTCTGACTCAGCATGTTTTCCCCCCAGGGATCACCTGCCCAGTAGCAGGTGTCTTCATGAATTGGTTTACTCACCCAGGTTGACGAAGCTCATCACCGTGTCGGCCTCGCTGACCACCGTGCCCAGCGGTGGTGTGTGCGTGCTGAGGGTCGGAGGGGCTGCGTGGTTGACCTGAGCCAACCTCTCTGCCCCTCCAAACTTCCCCATGCCGGGTCCGTTCACAATAATCTCATTGCCTTCGTCCTCCCCGTCAGCAGACATGGCGTGGTACAGGTCCAGCATGAATAGCGGCGCAGAGGAGGGCGGTCGCAGCGGCGGGTGGGGTCTGGGCCTCCCCGGCAGACCCAGGATGGACAGGATCTCCTTCTGCATCTCCTTCTTCTCGCGGCCGCTGAGCCTCCTGAAGCTGGAGTGGACGACGGCCTCGGCCTGCTGGCTCCACAGGGACAGGAAGAGCAGGAGCAGCAGGGGCAGGAGGAGCAGCGTCCTGGGGTGGAGGACAGGTCGACCACTGCTGCTTCTGCTCGTGTGCTGCTGCTGCTGCTGCTGCTTCATCTTGCTGCAAAGACAAGAGAAGCTGTGGGAGACGTCTGAGTCCATGACTGTGGTGGTTTGCTCTCGATCAAAACTTTTTATTCCCACTAATGATCAGCTGCACAGGTTTCTCTTCTCTCCAGTGTTTCCAGACTTACAACCACAGTGTTTTCTACTCGCTCCAGTTTGTCCCCTGACTGTTTGTCCTCCTGTTTTCAGAGTCACCGCAGACAGATGCAGGGCTGATTTATGCCTGATGTGTTTAGAGGAGAGCTGGCTCTGGATGGGACGTGTTTACCGCCTTAAACTGCCTCTGTTTATCTCTCCCTCCCCCTTTGCCTTCCTCTCTGCCTCTTCTACCTTCTCTAATCTTGAAGAAGAAAAAAAAAGCAAACCCTGATCCTCTTCTGCTTCACCTCTTAGTCGTGCAGCAGGAGAAAAAGAGATAATGAGAGTGAGGGCATAATTACAAGCTCCTGATGTGTTTTGAATATAGACAAACAATGCCTCTATAGAAGATCCGTCCAGGCTTTGAAGTTGTAAACTTGGAGGATGGGAAGGCAATTTTCAGTGATGAGCAGGTGCTGCAGAGATTGCAGTGCAATTTGAGAGTCCCCCAGTCCTGCTCGGCCTCACGAGGAAGTAAAGTTCACACCTGCAGTGAATATCTCATGAGGATCGTCTCACTGCTGGAAACTTTTATCCAGTCATCCTTGAGCTCTTATTCATCCATTCACGGCCGCTCCCCACCCACACGTCTCTGGGGTTCCAGATGTCTTTCTTAATCCAATTTATAAAAACGATAACTCCAGGAAATTGTTTCCTGATTTTAATCCCTGCGAGAGGCGAGAGGTTTCTTCTAATCTGTGCCAGCTCTTGTACACACTCTCCCGGTGCCTGTTGGGAGTGTGTGTGTGTCTCTCTGTGTGTGTGTCCCGTGTATGAAGCTCGGAGAGTGTAACAGTTGTTCAGAACCAGCAGGGAGGGAGTTTCCCTCCCTGCCTCCGCCTCTCGACCTCTTTCAAGTCTTTAAACTTCTCTCCGCTGCTGCTTACATCTCATCATCACCCCTCCCAGTGGTCTCTCTGGGAGACCTCATCTCTCTCTGCTCCTTACCTCCACCCATCTATCTTTTCATCTGCTCATGACTGCTTCCTTTCATAGCTACTCAACGTTGAGTCTCAGACGGCTTGGCGGGAAGGACGTCAAGTGGCCCGATGCCCTGTTTAATAGAAACTCTACTCAGAACGAGCGTGAAGGGTTTAAAGCCAAAAGTGGAGGTAATTTCTCTACAAAGGTCGCTGTGTATGGACCCAAAACTGACAACAGGAAGTGACAAGTTATCAGACAACCGAATACAACTCCAAAAATGTGTTGTTGCTGATTCATTAAAACAAAATGCAACCATTTAACGAGCTGTGTTAACCTACAACTGTTTTTCAGTGATCCTGAACCCTTGTAGAAACACCCTGATGAAACTCAGCCCATCCACGCTTGTGAACAACTGAGCCTTTCATTGACGAACCTTTAATATCCAATCATGATACTATCACCTGTTACCAATTAACCAGATTACATGTTGAATCTTCCAAACTGGTGTTTTTTTTTTGTTGAGTTTTCCACAACTTTCACAGTCTTTCGTTGCTCCAGTCCCAACTTTTTTTGAAATGTGTTGCAGGCATCAAATTCAAAATGATTGTATATTTACAAAAAATCTTATCTTAGCACTGTACTTAATTGATTATAAGTCAAAAAGTATTTGTTAAAAACTGCACTCTGCGCAACTTTTCTTTGGATTGTGGTTGTAACATAACATTCACAGGGGTAAACTTTATGTATAATAATGACTTTAACTTTTGACATTTTAAATAAATCTTATTTCTCCTTCTAAATGTTTTTTAATGCAGGTCTTGTATTGGAGTATTTGTAACCAGTTGTGTTGCGAGTATAACATAACTTTTGTCACAACTTTTTTCAAGTGTTGCTGTCGTCAAATCCAGAATAAGCATATATTCGTTAGTTAATGCTTTAAAACATTATTTCCTTTGTTTTAATGTTTTTAATGGAGTAGGCTGTATGTCAAAAGGGATTAGCAGATTATCACATTGTTAAATTTATGTTTTCATGTCATCAAAAGTTTTGTACAATAAATAAAACTGTCAGTTAACTGTCAATTTAAATGGAGTGTAAAAAGAAATATAAAAAACTTTTATTTTAATCCTCAGTTAGTTAGTAAAAAAGTGTTTTATCTCTTTATTTACTAGCAACCAGCTGATAAAATAAATTAAATCTTAATTTCTTTTAGTCCAACTTGCTTCAAGTTGTTTGTTTTTCCATAATTTTGGGTCTTAACACACTTGATACTGAGGACTGTGTGATGAGCTAACATTAGTTTATCTGGCACCAGGGCAGCTAATGTTACACACAGTTCTTAGCTAGCTGACTAACTAAAGCCAACTTTCTTCATAAAAATGCACCAGTCAGTGTATATATTGTTAATTATCTTAATACTTCTGTGTGATCATTGTATAACTGGATAAAGTCAGTAACAACACCAACAAAGTTCACTAACCAAGCTAACAGCAAAACATCACAAACCTCCACATAAGGTGAAAGGAGACACCATAAAGAACAAAACTTTTTTTCCAGAGAGAGAAATGTCTATGAACATATTAACATAGTGTCTGTAAACTTCTAATTTATGGAGTTATATTTGTGCCACAAATATAACTCCATACTAATTAGCATGAACCAGCTACGGTTTTTAACATTTGCTTGCTGGCTAAATGCTCCAGTTTCACTCAGTTTTAATCAAAGTTTAATTTATTGATGTGTTAATATTTTTCTTTACCAGATTCACTGTTTTTACCTTTTGTCAGTTTCAGGGTTTTATAACCGTGGGCACATTTGTAACTTTGGATGAATCATTTTATTTTGTTTCATTGTTAAAA
>JAJHUR010104497.1:0-15515 GCA_027495735.1 Lutjanus campechanus | reverse complement strand
GGTGGATGATCCATGTTGTTTAGGATGGCCTCCACCGTCCTCAATGTGTTTCTCTCCACAACTTCCTCCAGAGAGTCCATCCTTACTCCGATCACAGAGCCAGCCTTTTTCACAAGCTTATCCAGCCTCCTTGCTTGCTTTTTTCCCAAACTTCCTCCCCAGCAGACTGCAGCATAAAATAAAACACTTGCCACAATAGACTGATAAAACATCTGCAGCATCTTACTGCAGATGTTTAGAGATCTGAGCTTCCTTAGGAAAAAGAGGCGGCTCTGCCCCTCATATGACACTAATGCTCACTTCTAATCACAATAAATAAAACAAAAACTTTTCTGCTCATGTGCACTAAACCTGCATCACGGCGTAATCACCTGGTCACTTGACTTAACTGAAACAGTAAATGTGTTTGAAATTGACTTAAACTTAGCGGAGTCCAATATTCAAACGATGCACATTAACTATTGTGCACACTTAAATAACATGAGAGCATGAATCACATGTAATAACAACAAATTTACTGGCATTACGTGAAAAAATTAAAGGAAAAACTGATCAATTTTTATTCTAATTTCCATCCTGCCCGCTCCTTTTTCCCTGCTCCATGATGGATAGTGAAATTGTTCCCACCCTGCAGGAATCCCACAGTCAGCCTCTAATCCTCAGGCAGCTGTAATATCCAAAGCAGATTTCATGTCAGACCTGCGAACACTTATCCAGATAACACGCTGTGAGTCAAAGTGTGGAAACAGTCTGACGGACACATTTCAGCCTACTTCATCAGCCTGCACACGCCCAGCCACAGGACTGAAACGGACTTGATTTTATATTCAACGGCCTGACATGAAAGTACTCATGATAAAGCCATTATTAAAGCATTATTCACACCTATGAATACAGTCAGTCAGTAGGTGAATAACAGGGACATATTAGACCAAAACAAAAATAATCATTATATTATTATTGAGATCATTTTCCTCGCTGCACTCCTGATAGATCGTGTTGGGGGGGGAAAAAAACACACCAATGGTTTCCATGGGAACTGCTAATCATCCTACGCCCCAAAGTTGAGACAAGGTTCATTTATTGTACCCCGTGACCTGCGTCCAGACCAGCTCTCAAGCAGACAGAGCCATTACTTATGTTTGTTCTGGGTGCTATTTATGTGCACATTAAAGTGCTGTGATGTAGTGGCCTGGATTAAATTAGACATCAGCTGCTGCTCTGCAGCCAAAGGAGCTTAAGTAGCTGTAATGTCAGAGAATAATTGGCAGTGAAGATTCGGTGTCGGACTGACTTCTGGGGGGAAAAGAAAAAAAAAAACATGATGAAGGTTGAATGAATGGGGCTAAATGAGAGATGTGATGTCTTTGAACCTAATTCTAAAATGAAAATACTGCATCCATCAGTGGAAACTTCATACTTTACTAAACATGCTGCTGCTTTTTGGACCATCTGAGGAGGTTTTAGTGCGTTCTGTTAGCTCTGCCAGAGGGGCTCTGAAGTATTCAAGGCCTGACACGATCAGTGTCAACTCCCAGTTAGATAAGACCTGATCTTTCTGATGTTATATTCTGCAATAAATGTCGTGACAGTGGTCCTCAGGATTGCATCACAGTATCTCAGAGCAAACATAAGACGTCTGCCAGACGTGCAGATCACGTCGACATTGCGTCGGTCGGTTCAGGAGCCACATTACAGAAACTTCTTACATCTGAAATCTTCTCTACTGTCAGTAATAGGGTTCCCATCCACCTATTCTTATTTGAATTTTCAAAAATAGCGAAAATAAACATTAATGGAAACGCTAGAAATTCAAAAAAAAAGGCCGAAAATTCGCAAAAAAGTTTTTACGCTTGGAGGGGGTGGATTTGTCTGCGTATCGATAAAAGGAAAGTACGACCTTTTGCTATGGAAACAGGTTTTGCGGATAAATGATGACTGGACCGGATATCACGTCACACGTATACGTTGTGGTCACAAAAAATGGCGGCGGACGATAAAGTAAGATATGTTTGGGGGGACGAAGAAACTGAAATTTTTCTGGAGTTAATAAAAGTGTGTTGTTTGTTTTGTGGCAGAGAGACGCTCTCTGATGACGTCATCTCAGGGCGCACTCTCCTCTCAATAATCGCAAAATAATAACAAATGGAAACGGGCATAAAGTCGCATTTTCTTTTTGCGCATTTTCACTAAATTCTCTCAAAAATTTCGAGACATTCGGATGGAAACCTGATTACTGTCTGCGTCTCTGACCGTTTAAAGCTTCCGCACACTCACTTCCTCAGACATATTCTTTGCCATTTTCAGTTCATCCACCGGATGCCACTCCCATCTGCCCTGCAATCTAGTTATCCCCTTCACCTGTGTTTCTCCACCCGTCCTCCGCACCTGCACCTCATGCCCTCATCAGCCGCTCACCATACAAACCGGCGTAGATCTTTTGTTCATTGTCAGTTCGTCCTGGTTGTTTTGATGCTTCCCTGCCATCTCCTTTCCTCTTTTCTCCTTTTTGCTTTGCTGCCAGTTTAGTTTTTGCTTGTACTCTGACTTTTTGTTTCTTTATCCTGTTGACTGTCTGTCTGCCTGACAATAAATCTCAGAAGTCCCCCTGCTCTCTGTGTCATCTGCACTTGGGTCTTATCCTGCTTATACTGTGAAGAGAACTTCATCTTTCCTCCGACACGACTGATACCTCCCACTACCTGAAGCTAAAACTAAACGCCCATCTTCCATTATAGCTTTTCAATAACACTTATTTTTCCTCTGGTCTGTAGTGCTATTTATCCACCTAGATTATTTTTGGAGTGAGTTGCAGAGTTTTTTAGATATCTGCCTTCTGCCTTCACTTGAAAATAATGAGACTAAATGGCTCTCAAAGCGCCAAAAAATAAATTTGAAAACTCAACACTAGTGTCTCTTTCCAGAAATCATGACCCGTTTACTCAAAATAATCCACAAACCTTGTTGTGAGCAGTTTCATGTATGTCAATTGTAGCATGTAGTAGGTAGCATGTAAACATGGCGTCGATCATATTTTCACCCGTGCATCCATTAAGAGATATACGAAGTCTCGCGATACATTGACGCCATGTTTACATGCTACCTGGGAGGCTTCAGTTGACATTTCGGCTAAAAACATGGTGTAAATGGCGTCTTTTGTGGTTAAATTTTAATGTTGCGGCTCACAGACACTTGGATTACACCACACAAGCAGGATGGAGACATTTTGTGTTCTTTTTTCTTTACATTTTATCCGCGGTCTCCATTCATTGCCATTAGCTGCAACCCTGTTTTCTGCTGAAACTCCAGGATTGTTTTGTGAACTAAAGATCTTCACCCATCCTCTCATCGGCAGAGGGGTGAGTACATATTGAGTGGACTATTATTCTGGGGTGGAATATTGCTTTCAATCACAATCACAGATTATATTATTATCATTAGCCTATCATCCCAATATTAAATATAATCTCTTGTCTATAATCTTGTTTGTGAGGCTCTACAAAGATTTTTTAAGTTAGTAAAATGTGTAAGAGAACAGCATCAGACATCAGCTGCAGCTTTAAAGTAGCTGTAATGTCAGAGTATAAATGGCAGTAAAGATTCAGCATCCATCTCACTTGTATGGCGAAGAAAGATGAGCTAAACAAGAGGTTTGATGTCTTTCACTGTAAATCTATTACTGCTTACTTAAGTGGAAACGTATATACAGTAATTGTGCTGATATTAGCTCAAAAATTATGTTCTCTCATGCCTTATTTTATAGCCAGTAGCTTAGCAACAGTATGCTTCAAAGTTCTTATAAGGTCATTTTTCTTTATCTGTGTATTTTGAAAATTAATAGGCAAGCTTTGTTTGCTGTTGCCACATGTAATATCACAATACACCTGAATAAATTGCCAGATGATATAATGCGTCTTTGAATGTGTGCGTGCGCTCTTCAAAGCACTGTACGCCGTCAGGAAGTGTTTGAGTCTCGTTTGATCTATGAAGCAGAGGTGAAGGTGGTTATTAGTCGCTCTCTCCTTCCATTCCTCCTTCACTCACCCTTTTCAAATCTCCGTCTATCTCACGCTGTGCACGCTGTGCACGCTTTACCTCGTAAAAAGGCTGGATGATATAAATGATATCTTGTCATCCTAATTGCCAGTGCCCTCTTTGATTTCAAGGAGCCACATTACGGCAGCTTTTGTTGCTAATGAGGCATGTGCCGTGTCCCCAGTGGGAAGAAATACGATCGGTGTAGTCGATGTCACCTTGACATCACATCATCTCATCACCAACCGAGCCACATGGAATTATACAGCATGTCCATGAGTCCTACTAATGAAGACGATGTTGTGAATGAAGTGGATGTATGTACTGTATGTGTAAATCAAAAGCTGTTAGTTAATTAGATGTTTTACATGTAGCCGTGAAACACTTCAAACACTTTTATCTTCTCCACAGGGGATTAAGGAGAAGAGCTACAACACTCAGATTCAGGTGGGATTCAGACGGCTGCAGGAAGCAGGCGATTTGACTCATGCATATTTATTATATTCAAATGTACTGTTTAAGATATTTATTTAGATATTTATTCAGGCTCCTCTATGTTGTAAAGAAAAGCTAATTTTGAACAGGGTTAAAAGCCGTTGTTGGGGGACCTGTAAAAGCGATTAAGGGTCACATCTTAAGTTAGCTAATGTTAGCATTAGGTAATGATCACCAAAGTGCCCTCTTGGATGCCCCTGCACTAGAATAAAGTGATAAAGTGTCCTCTAGGGTGCCCTTCCAGTAGACAAATCATGATACAGTGTGGACCGGGACTGGCCCAATGTCCAAAACACTTTAAAAAGTGCCCTTTGGGGTGGTCTAATTTCCTAAGGACTTGAAAAAGTGCCCGCTAGGGTGCCCTTCCAGTGGACAAGACATGGTCAAATGCCCTTGAGAGTGCTCTTCTAGTGCACAAAATGTGGTAAGGGCCATCTAAGGTGCCCTTCCAGTGGACAAATCATGATACAGTACTATTTATGGTGGTCTAGTGTCCAGAAGATTTTAAAAAGTGCCTTTTATGCTGCCCTTTCAGTGGAGAAAAAATGATAAAGTACCCTTTAGCGTGGCTCAAATTACAAAACACTACGAAAAGTGCCCTCTAGAATGCCCTTCCAGTGGACAAAACATGCTAAAGTGCCCTCTGAGGTGGCCAAATGGTGTAGTAGTTGTTGTACTTTAGGTCATATAATTTAACAATTTTAATCTGAACCCTGGATTTGTAAATGTTTCATCACAAATACATCACAGCGGTTCCCTGCCACATTTGGTCGGTGCCCTTTTTATTTTTTGTGGCCCTGTCCCTCAGAAAGCCTGAGTGCACCACTGCCTATAGATCACTTTTACAGGAAAAAGAGAAAGTTGAATGAGGAAGTTTGTTCAACTGTTATTGGAGCACAGAGCAAAAAGGGGCGTGACTTAGGAAGGGTCAACTATACTTAGTACACAAGGGTCCATGTGACATGAATGTTGACATCAGAAGGCGTATATGTAGGCTCTGTGTGAACATCCCGTACAGATCAGCCAGTGATTTAAAAGTGGTCCGAGCATTGATCCTTGAGGTACCCCGTGCTGGTCGTAGCGGGACAATAATATTTGTAAAACTCAATCCTTTGGTCGTAAAGTTACTTTATTACATGCACCTGCAGAGCAGATCATAGCATCAACATTTATAAAGACACTACAGAAGCTTTCAACAGCCTCAAACAGTCAACAATCATTATAAAGGCACACACAGCAAGTTGAAAGATACTGCACTATACAACCGACCCAGTACATAAAAATACAACAGCTGCACTTACTACTGCAATTACAGCACAAAAATATTACTATATGACATCTACTGTACGTCTCATTTCAGAGAGCAAAATACTGCGCTACTGGCTCCAATGTGGCAATTCAGTCATTAAACATAACATAAACATCTGTGGTCATGCAGAAGGATTTACGCAACTCAGCCTGAGTGGAAACAAAATAATAAATACCTGAGTAAAGCAACAACTGTGATGGAATAAAATCAATACTGAAAGATGCCTACACAGGCCACACACAGCTTCAAGAAAGAAAGAAGGGTACTTTACTGTATATTCAAGAAAAATAAATAATCATTACCCACACTGATTAAACTGCAGTGAACGGCCGACTTTAAACCTTGGTTAGGCACTTGCGGTAAAGGAGCGGCGAGCATGACAGAAGTAGCAGGGCTCTTTCCTCTCTGATTCCCAGAGTAGGACTGTTCATTGCTGCCCATATTCCTCAGGACCGGGTTGCACCAGCTGTGAGTAAATCCATTACTGAGTTTGTGTGTCGTCTTCCAAAGTCCGAGTTCCATTCATCCATCTAGATTTTTTTGGTATGAGTTACAGAGTTGTGGAGATATTGGCCGTCCGCCTTCGCTCTAATATAATAAAGACCAAATGGCACTTGGCTTTTGGTGCCTGAGGCACCAAAAATTCATTTGAAAGCTCAACACCAGTGTCTCTCTCCAAAAATCATGGCCCAGCTGCTCAAGATAGTCTGCAGACTTTGTTGTGAGCAGTTTCATGCAGGAACTGTTTTCTTTCTTGCAGAAAAGAAATAGTTCTGGTAGATTCTACTGCAGCAAGAAAGTAGTTCCTGCATGAAACTGCTCAAAACAAGGTCTGTGGATTATCTTGAGTGTCCAGGTCATGACTTATAGAAACAGACATCGCTGTTGAACTTGTCAAATGTTCTTTTAGGAGCTTTGAGCACCATAAGCTGTGTGCCATTTAATTCTATTATATTACTATGGCCAGTATCTCCAAAACTCAACAACTCACACCAAAACAATCTAGCTGGATAAACAGCACTACAGGTAAGAGGAAAAATATGTATTTTGAAGGTGGACTCTTCCTTTAACTAAAGGATCACCAAGTGATTAGGTTTAATCCTCTGGGAACCACAAATGTCTGTATAAAGTTTTGTGCCAATACATCAAACAGAGATATTTCAGTTGGTACCAGAGTGGCCAGACGGACATCACCACCTTTAAAGCCATTTGATTAATGGACAATCTTTTTGTAAATGTAGATATGACTTTATGATTACATGGACAATTTGTGTTTTAGTGTAGTTTAGTAGTTTTCATACAATTGACACTTTGCTAAGACCCGATCATGGCTTAGCGACTGTGACCAAGTGGCCTGTCCAGCTTTTTGTTTCTCTACACATTGAAGTGGTGAGCATTGGGGTGCATGCTGCTTTTTTGTAGCCTTTCAAAAACCTATAACACAATAGCAAACACGTAAGGAATGGAATTGTTTTTACATGCTCTAACATAAGCTGCAAATGTTAGTAATGCTAGCTTACTACCTGCAGTGATGTTACCGCCCTACCTGGCTCATTCCCAGGGTTTACACTGGGATTAGTTATGTGGGGGAGGGTGGAGGAGGAGGATGTGGGCTGGTGCAAAATCAAAGTGAGCCGAGGCGTCTCTCTCAGGCTCTTTTGTGTAAGCCATGTTAGCTTAGCTCTGCTGAAGCAGTCGGGGCCCGGCCGGTCTGGCTATGTGACCGCCTCAACGTCCGCTGCACTTCATCTCAGGCATGCATCCGGGAGCCAATAAAAACACAGACCCACTACGAGGATCCTGTGGTAGTGCTTATTTTTGGTGACTTTTAGAATAACTCTGGTGTTGGTCACAAGCCAACAGAACTACAAGACTGAGCAAAATGAAGTACAAAGCACTGATAAATAATAAATGTGTACATTGTATAATATATGCATGAGCAGCTCTGATCCAAAGGCAAAAGAAAACGGGACAAAACTTTTTTAGTTTTAAGGATGACAGCAAACCATAGACCAGATAATTACAATTATATAAATAACACTTTATTATTGGATCAAAATTAGATTTGTTTAAAATATACAAAGTGTTCATCTTATCCTGCTGTCCCCTGCAGTATAATTATTAATATATTAGAATAAACTCGAAGCAAAAGTTCAATTTAATTGCTGATGGAGGATCAGCGTCATTGCCCCAAATGTAATATTGACCAATTTAAGAGAAGACTCAACTAATTATTACAAACAAGCCGTAATACTAACAGGAGTTAGTGATTGCAATCAAGCGAAATAGCCAGCTGCTTTGTTAATTTATCTGCTCTATCATTTGATTTGATATCCAACATGTTGAATAAAGGATTCTCATAGCAAAAAAACTCCTTAAAACTCAGGTTTGTCCTGTTTTCTTTTGATCAGAGCTGGCTAATGCATGCTTTACATGTTGTGTATTTATCGCCTGCTGCAAGAAGACAGAGACTTCCACTGTCCTCTGTTGTTCCTCAGCGTTAGCTAGCTTGTTTCGTCAATTTGATTTCTCACCTGTGGCAACATTAGGCTTTTTCCACACAGCGTGTCAGAGACCAACAGTCTGAGCTCACGCTGCACTCTGACTAGTGAACTGATTGGCTGTGGACACTCGATGCCTGACAGCTGATGCGCGTCCAAACCTGCATCCACAGCATCAGATGCTTCCGCTCCACTGTGTCATTTTTGGGAATTTGAAACTCTCTAAACTCTCTAAACTCTGAAAACTCTCCAGTTAACATCATTAAATAGCATTTAGATTCAGTCTGAACATGTAAAATATTAACTAGCTAACGACACAACAACAACATCTGTCAGTTACAGGGTGTAAATATTTAGTAACAACTAACTCTATGAGGGAACTAGTTTGTGTGGCGCCATCCCTCACACTTAGCTTACAGCTAGGCTAATGTTGAACTTGCAAACAGATGGTGCAACCCACTCCTGGTCTGTTTTCCCTCTCCGAATCGAAAAGCCTTCACTCTGACAGCTATACTCAGATAAGTGAGAAAATTTAAACCGTATGTATCATTAAATCATACACAATAAATAACATGCTAGTGGGACACACATTCATAGATTCCCACCAAAGCAACATATTTTTTTAACCAAATTTTAACATATATTTTGTCTTTTCTTTAGCTTTTTGCATATTTTTCTGTCTCTGCTATATTCAAACAGCAAAAATGGCAAATATCACTAACACTGTGATGGAGACGGGCATTAGAAAAGAGTGCTGCTAGCGAGTATGCAGATGTCATCATGTAACATTTTTTCCACGATACAATCAATCCAGGAAATGATGTAAAGATGTAAAAACAGTATATGTGTCAATCAGGAACAGTGATTTGCAGCATTCTTTCCATAACATCAATATGATGACAATAAGAGCGTTTCTCACATGTTTGATGGTCAGTGATCCAGCATGCTACTAATTTAACACTGACGTTCTTCTCCGTGAAACTCAAATCTGTGGCATAACTCAGATTGGGTCCCTTGCTGACAGGGATCCAGCTACAGTGTATGGCACCAGCGAGGTAATAGCTTGCACACAGCGCCTCTGAAGAGCTTGTGATATGTTTGGAGGAACAGCACACGAACAGAAGAAAATACACATTGTTCACAACTGCGACAGCAATATCGGACTCCAGAGGGCATTCTGCTGAACAGAGAAGAGTACAGCCTCAGGTAGCATAGTATCATCGAGTACTTTCAGTGGTCTGTGCGTTCAGTCTCGGACTCGCAGGCCTCAGACACTGTTGGGGTTGTAACAGAGCATGTTCAGTTGCAGGTTTTCATCCCAGTGTCTGAGGATGATGAAGAGCTGGTTGGCCGCGGCCTTGATGGAGGCCAAGTCTCGGCCTTCTGGGATGTCCTGCGCGCTCAGCCACATGCTGGCCTTGGCGGCGACCATCTCCCACTCGATGAAGTAGCTGGCAGAGCTGTGCTCCAGCCAGGCGAGTGCCACTGCCGTGGCCCACACCATGCTCTCTGGATCCAGCATCCTCTTTATCCCCGAGCCGGGCGATTGTGTCTCCAAGCCCCCTGACCCAGAACTCCGACCGCTGTCCGTCTGGGAGTGTGGGGAGAGCTGGGGCTCAGCGGCGGCGGTGGCGGATGGACTGCCTGATAAAGTAGGACCAGCGTATACCATCCTGGACAGGTGAGAGGGGCTGTGGACGGCGTGATCTGTGGGCTGCTGATACGTTTCAGGCTCGCACAGTGATTTATCGTCGGCGCTCTCAGCGCGGCGGCTGCTGGAGTGAGACAGGTGACCCAGGCTGGCGCGGTGGCTGCTGAAGGGGGACGTCCACTTTAGCTTGTCCATGGGCACGTTAATGGCATCACAAAGAGCTGCATCCAGGGGAAATGCACCACTAGCCAACTGCAGCAGTACCTGTGCAGGAGGAAATGGATAAAGGAGCAACAAGTAAGACTCTACTGTTCAAATATGAGTACTACAGTCTAAATAGCGAGTTGGAGCCACCAGGACACGTCCCCTCAGTCAGACTGGGTGGTTAAACATCCTGCAACACGGCTGCCTTTAGCAGGGAAACTGCGAAACCAGGAGTGATACAATCGATTAGCTGCTTAAATTTAAAGCAGCTGGACTCAACAGTGATCCTTACAACAGTGTAAGTACAACTGCAAAAAACAAAACAAAAAAACAAAACAATGCAGCAGTCAATAACGGTCCGTTTATGACCATGTTATTGATATTGTCACATTCTGATAGGTTATCAAGGTTTTTTTCTATTTAAAATATTGTTTCATCCCTATCAGGGGCGTCATAATTTCTCTCCAGCCCCGCACATGTTCAGAGAAAAAAAAAATCACTTCAAAGATGACACAGCGTAGCTAAACGGGTGTTTTATCACACATGATACCAGATAGACTTTAGAGAAGGATTTTAAAATGCAGAGTATAAAACTGAAGATCTGTTGATCTTTACAGATCAAGGCTTAAAAGTCTAACAACGGCATAACTGCCCTTTGCAAAATAAAAAAATGTTCATATAAAAAAAATCTAATTGAATCGTGACGTTAAGATTGAAATTAATTTAGAATTGTGGATTTGGAGAATGGTGCCACCACTAATCCCTGTTAATCAGCAGTGTAGCGGTTCTTGTGGAGGAGGACTTGGTGCATTTCGGTCTGACAAACAAACAGAATAAGAAGTAAGAGAGCATCTGATCAAATTATTTGAGTGCGCTGCATATTGTCTTCCACGGTTCATTACTCCGTCCTCCAATCAGCAGCTGGCGTGAGGTGCCTTCCAATAGCAAACCTCTTTGATCGTTGTTCAAAGAAAGGGAAAATAATTCCAGAAGCTCCTTTTCTGATCATTTTTGACAGATGCATTTGATCCCCTGAATTTTAAAAGTGTTGAATAATACATGCATGAGCTGGTGTGCTCAGCATAATTAGAGCTGCTTACAAGGTCTTGGTGGTTTCAGGGAGAAGCTGAACATGGCTTTGTAATATTAAAGTTAGTCTGGACACGGCGTTAGGCCCCCGGGCAAAGGTTTAAATTATAGACGATTGCTCTATCACTGGTGATTTCTTTTGCTGGGCGGAAAATGAAAGACAATGGGCCTCATGCAAAGACATGTTCGTGTTCTTTTAAGTTTCTCTTACTCTTTCACGCAGATTCAACAAACGTCCCTAACTTCAGATAACTGTGAGTATCAGGGCGCATGTTCATGAGACTTGTAAATTAGCATAATTAACGCCCCTATAATACCATATAAGGTAACAGGTAGATGTCAGGAAGTGTTAATTCATGAAAATGGCATCAAAGAGTGCTGCTAATGCTGTGGTTCTCAGATATATTAACCTGACACGCCTGATGGTTTGTTACACAGAACCAATGGGAAGCCACCCATAGAGACTGTTTGGAAAAGGGCGGGCACTTTCAAAACAAAAAAAAACAAAAAACTTGGCAGGTGATTGGATGAACTGTCTGTCATGTCTAACAACTTCAACCAATCAGATCAACTCACCAAACCAAAGCCGAAGCTGCACAGAAGAAGAGTGAAAACATGTTTTCCATCGATAAAAACTTTCAGTGTCGTTCTTTGTTCTTCTTTCAATGAAGAAATACTCTCCAGTTCTGATATAACTGATGCTATCACAGTATCTGTGCTAACATCTTCAGGTTGACACACCTGAAACCACACCCGTAGCTGCCGGTCGTATCTCCTGGGATGCTGATTGGCTGCAACACCTCTGGTGCAGACACAAATGGATCACCTGAAGCCAGGCAAGATGGATTCTCGCAAGGTAACAGGTATATACTGGCTCCGTAAATCAGCTCTCAGTCATCGCAACTTTGATAACCTGTTATTTAGAATTATATCATAATTTCAACTGTGCAGTCGAACAGGATAAAGTCAACTGAAAATTTGCTTTAAAGGAATGAAATATATAATCCATTATGGAAGAAGGTTCGGATCTGAACGACTCGTAAACTGTGTTCAAAAAACAAGAAGTTCTCCTAAATCATTTATAGGCTGAATCTGTTCATATCAACGTTCTCCTGTTGCTGCGTGATTTTCAGTTTACTTTGCCCACAGGGACAGTTCACCCCAAAATCTAACACACATATTTCTCCTCTGGATTGTGATGATCTTTATCAATCTGAACTGTTTTCATGTGAGATGCAGAGATGTGGAGATGTCCGCCTTCTCTCAAATATAATGGAACTAGATGGCACTCGGCTTGTGGTGCTCAAAGAGCCAAAAAAAGAAAAAAATACGGTTGAAAAACTCAACAGCAGTGTATCTTTCCAAAAATCATGATCCGGTGACTCATGAAAACCCACAGACCTTGTTCTGAGCAGTTTCACGTAGGAACTACTTTCTTTCTGCAGTACACCATGAAACTGCTCACAAGAAGATCTGTGATTATCTCGAGTAACCAGGTCATAATTTCTGGAAAAAGACACTGCTGTTGAGTTTTTAAAATGCATTTTTTTTGGCACGTTGTGCACCACAAGCCCGGTGCCATCTATTCCCGGTCCCATTATGTTTGAGAGAAGGCAGACAGAAGGCAGCTGGAGGAGGTTTTCTTTGGGTCGCCAAATAAATGAAAGATTCATATCTTAAGAACAGGTTTTATAAAGTGTTTAAAATGTGTTGTTTGACTGATGAAAGGAAAAAACGTTAGCCTGTTAATTCTGCCTAAATGCACTTATTTTGTCTCATTTATGAAGTGAGCTAAAAGTTGTTTTCCTGATGAGGGGAAATAAAAACAGAGAGTTGGCCTGTTAACTCAGCTTAAATGCATATGCATATTCGTTTTCATGCATAACACATGTCAATATAACATAAAGTGATGCAGAAATGGCAGTAAAATGTTCATTCATGCACAGATGAACTTTTCCAAAGATGTATTTATTCCAAAGTTTGTCATTTTAAAAAAGTAGGTCTCCATAAAAAGCGTCTGGGGAACACTGATCTTCATGGAGAGATAGCATTACAGGCCAGATGGAAATATATTTCTGATTTTTGGGCGAACTGTTAAAGATTATAAAACTCCACATGGACACAATCAACAGTGAATCTTTGTTTAAAATGCAAAATATGTTTCATACAATCATGCATAAGCATCAAAAAATTTACTTTAACATTTAATTTCCTTTTCTTACACTGAGCAAATCCAGGATATAACTGATTAAATCTCTGATATTCACCACTGACCTCGTCTTTTTTATTATCTCTGTATTGTTTTATTTATTTCTGTCAGGGAGTTGGGATGAATTTGCAAAGAGAGGGCTGTGATATGATCGGATCTGGCACGCTCACATGCTGCACACCATCACCCGCCGGAGGATTCAGAACAGGTCAGAACTGCTGCTGCTGCCGACTGTTCCTGTGAACTCTGACTGGCTCAACAGGTGTTTTTTTTAGTTTTTTTTAACACATTTGACTCTTTAGACATCCGCTCAAATTAGTGTCCATCAAAAATCATGCGGGTTGGCAAGAGGATTCACAGGTATAGATCTGCTACCCACCAGAGGAATGTAGTCTTTGTTCTCGTTGTCACTCTCGCCGATTGAATCTCCGGACTTGCTGTGAGATCGACACATGAATCCTTTGGCGGCGCGAGTCAGGAGACGAGTCCTGCTGAGGGCCAACCTGACAGAGGAGAGGGAGAGGCACGTTTAAACACACACCACTATTAGCTTTAATTTGCTTCTATCAGGACAGAGAAAACAAGTGTTTATTTTAATTATTCTGGGACATCTGTAGATTTCCATATAAGAGGAATCCAATAAATTGAGGGCAAAGAGGATTTTTTAGCTGTAACATCTTGTACATGCATGCATGGTACCCAGAGGATCAATCTGAATGATACCAAAGTTTTGTGTTAAATGATTTGACATGAAGTCCATGAAGTTTTGTAAAGAAGAGGATAAACTGCAACTTTATCCCTTAACTTTTCCTACAGCAGCATCATCAGGTTAGAATTTAAATTTGTCCAACACATTGATTTATGACCAAATGGCTGTAAAATATGACTGAGTGATACACATCTCATATATTTGATATATCTGAGTGTGATTAATTAAATGGTTTTTTTTGCCACAGACAAGAAATAAAAAAGCGAGCGTTGGTCCAGACAGTGATGTGCTCCTGTAACTAGTTAGCAGCTATGAGTCACTGTGATTTTTTTTTTAGCTGTAATGGGAAAAAAATCACGACAGGAAGCATTCATTCGATCAGTTATCAGGGCTGGAAAAAAAAAAGTCTGGGAGACGACCTGGATTTAGGCTAATTTTAATTGTTTTTACTCTGACTCACAGCTGCTAACTAGCGAGGTCACTTTCAAAACAAACACCTTTAGACCTCCGTCACACCGCACACACACTTTACCCACAAGGCCACCTTCGTTCAAAGGAAGGTCCAGCCGGTCACACACATGCAGTTTGGCTGTGGGCACAAATCAAAGGTTCGGGTCCATTTTTAAGTTAAAGTACTAATGCCAACCACACTGTGAAAATATTACAAGTAAAAGTTGCTTTTTTGAGGTGACCATATTTTCAAATCCTCAAACTGAGACTCGTAAGTGTCCTGCACATGTTTGAACTTATGGACACACCACAGATGTTTTCATCAGGATAAATTCAAATCATATAAAATTATATTATTATAAATTTAAATGATAAATCAGAGCAAATTATTTGAGCGCTTAGCACACCTTCCAACAGGACTGTTTCCAGAACAAAATAACTATAACTTTTAATGTGGTTAAAGCAGGAAAATCAGTAAATCAGTCTTCACAATATCCACGCAGCACCTGAAGGCAGCAGACTGATGTAGATAAATCTGCAGCCTCTGAGATGTGCTGCACCTGTGCGCAGTTCTCTTACACGCAGCCGCTCATGGCCTTTACCTTCATTAAATCACCTGAAAACACCACCAGGCTGCTACGATTTAACATACAGACCCCAGAACACATCAGACTGGTCAGTTATAACTCTGTGTCGTGATTTTTTATAAGGGAGATGTCTGATTGCCATCTTTCATCTTTTCCAACTTTTTTTTATCCTTGAAACACTTTGCAGTGCAAACGCTGCAGTGAAACATTAACTACTAAACTATGTCACCATGTACGAGGTGACAATTATTGCTAAAATACTGTTGATCCGAAGTG
>JAJHUR010104496.1:12850-29485 GCA_027495735.1 Lutjanus campechanus | reverse complement strand
TAATTTTAAATTTTATTTTTTTTTTTTTTTTTTTTTTTTTTATTTTTTGCTTTTTTTTTTTTTTTTTTTTTTTAAAGCCTTTGAATACAGAAAAATATGTAAATTTAAAATGCTAATGTGCACTAATACAGCCACTTAATTGTGTGAAGAACACAAAAAAGGCTTCAACAGAGCTAAAATCTTTTCAAGCTCGACACTCTTCCTCTCCCTGGGAAGCATTGTCATCCTGGTTGCAACCAGAGTAGCTGCCAATAGACTTTTTCACAGCAGCCATATGAATGTGACATAACAGCGTAAACACAGGTGTTACCAGTGATACTAATTAAGGTTCCTTAATTAGTATCATTGGCAGCACCTGTGTTTTCCCTGCTATTCAAGCCTTTTTTTCTGTTCGTCATTCAAGTAAGTGCCTGTGTTGGTGTGCACATTTAGTTTCTGCTTTCAGCAGCTGCTCTCCTTTTTTCTCTGTTTTGTGAAGCTTTTGTTTTCCCCCCACTGCTTTTCGTGGATTCCTCCACACAAATAAAAGGCCAAATAAAACAGTTTCTCAGGCCGACATGAGGAAGCTTTAACTGAATTCAACAGGATATGCATTTGAATCTTGAACCCGTCAAGCGTGCGATATTTACATGTGCTATTAAATAAGAAAAATGACCAAATAAAGAAGCACACTCCCTGATACTGTTTCAGCGACCGGAACCACTCCCCAGAAAATTTCATTGATGGTGTTTTGAAAGTCAACATCTGGGAGGAAACTTGAGGATGTGGGGCAGTTTGGCGCCATAAAATAGCTACAGTGACTTTTTAACTTAACATACAAACAGAAAAAGACACTCCAAACTTTACTCACTACTTTTTACACTGCTGGTGAACAGCTATCCAGCACTGATCTGCTCACAACTTCGTCGTCATGAATTTATACTGTAATAGAAAAATGTGCAAATCAATGTATGATGATGATGATGTGGTTCCAGAGGAACCACCAGCTATCGTGGCTTCGACGTCCCATCCTGAACTTCATTATGATTTAAATAACATAACTCTCTTGTCTAAAATGAGCCTACACACAACTGTGTTCTTCTATTAAAAAGGCAGAACTGCACAAAAACTACCTGCTGCTTCTCCTGCTTGGAAAGTGGACTTCAGCTCCTGACAGGCTGGAATTTGTGAAGCTGGCACAAAAACAATTATTCACGATGATGAAAAATGAATGAAAGCAAAACAAAACTAGCGAAAAAACAAACAAACAAACAAACAAATTCACTCAGTGATGACTGCTCCTCAGCCTCATTTGTGTGGTTTAAGGGGACTGCTTAAAATCTGCATATTTGTCTTGTTAAAGTCATAAAATCATACATTAACTTTTCACTTTCATGATACATAAACTGTAAATCCAGTGAAAAATTGAACCTGTAAGTTAAAACTGAAGCAAGAAGATCAAGCTGTAACATTCTGGATTTTGTCATGCTATTTCCTGTTTTATTTTGTAATGCTACCTCTTGTGTCATTTCAGTTTCCTGTGTTTTCCCGCCTCTCATCAACCACACCTGAGGCCACTCACTCACCTGCCCGATTATCGCCCTTACCATCCCTGTGTATATATACACCCTCCAGCTCCACATGTCTTTGTCAGATTGTCTTTGTTTCCTGTGACTTTATTTCTAGCTTTCACTGTGTTAGGCTCCCTGGATTGTTTGGACATTGCCTGTATTTTGGTTTGAAGGATTTTTGCCTTTTTCCTGTCTGTTTTGTTTGCTTTTTTGGACAACTTGTGTTTGCCATTTTTTTGGACTCAAGTAAAGACAGTGATTTTTTTTTTTGTTTGAACCTCACTCTGCCTCCTGTGGGTTTCTCTGCACCTGAGTCAAAGCCTTACCAGAGTTGTTACACAAGCACTCTAATAGAGACACGCAGGTGGTCCTCTAAAGTTCTTTCAAAATAAAAGCTGACCTTCCCTGGACCCCTCTCAGACACCTTTGGATAAACTCTGACATGCTTCTTTCCTTCCCTCCTGAAACGTTTCCCCCCCGTCTGTTTCTCCTGTTCTGGACCATTTACTCAAACGCACAAACCAAAGTAAAACCATGTGGATGTTCTGGTTTTTACCTCATCTCACACAGCATAAATGGTGGTTAATTAAGTAAATATTGAGTTTGCAGAGTGAAGCCCAGCAGATGTATTTCGATCCAACTGGTTCTGGTTCAAAACCGCAGCAGCATCAGAAAAAGAGTCAGCTGCCAGCTTCTCAGGAAATATTTAGCAGAGAGTTTTTGTTTGCAGAGAGTTCCTGTAACTCCACCCTGACACGGTTGTTTGCAGAGTTACACCATGCAAACAATAAATTAAAATAGAGATAATCCTGTCTAATATTAGTTCACTCCAGTCTAAAGCAGGATGGTATCAAAACAAGAACCTCAAATACACAGCTCTACACTGTGAAAAATATAAAAAACGGAGGCTAAGTGACTGAATCGTTATCTGACAGAGCAGGATGATGATATGAGAAGGTCTTATTTTAACTACATCCTGTGTTTAGCAGAAGGTGTGGGCTGACTGTACACAACATCCTGTGTGAGGCGGCTGGCACACAACATGTGGCAAATGAGTGTGAAGCAAAACACCAACACAGATGATGAGACAGTGAACTAAAGCACTGAGTGCAACGGAGAAAATGTGAATAAATCAATAAATTTACTGTATGAAGCTGAGCCTTCTGATTATATATACTGAATTTATCATGTTATAATCTGCATTAGCATTTGCATATAAGGGTGTGGAAACAGTAAAAGCATCATGCAGATACAAAAATCCAATAAAGCAGCCCTGCAAAAAACAAACAAACAAAAAAAAGGACTGCAAATAGTGATCAGCAGTATAATAAAAGGCAGGAAGGTAGTATTTGACATTTTTGCTTGAGTCTATAACGCTCCTGCCTGTAACAAAAAGTAATAAGGTTACTATTATTGTGGAAAAATAATATCTCATTATTTAAAAAAAAAGATTATCAAAATGTTTTTGATTAATTTTCTTACCAGAAGTTTTTTTGTTTGTTTTTTCATTGTAGAGGATTACTTAACATAAAAACCAAAAAAGAAAATACATAAATACATACATAAAACATAAACAAAAGCGGTAACAATATTGGGAAATAAGCAACAATAATATATGATAATGAATTAAGAAATTTAAAAAAAGAAAAGAAAGAAAAATCTAATTACTTACAGTATATACATTATTTCATAGGATATGGTTAAATACACATAAAATTAGGTTTAAGTTAGAGGATACACTATATAACAACTAGGTTTACCATAAGTACACACAGATATCAACACACATGATACCCACATACCTAATCGTACGTGCTCACACACATGAATGTGTGTGTACCCAAACATGGACACATAGTTACACACACATTTATGTGAATGATAAAGAACAACACTTCTGTGCGATCAGTCAGCTGTCATCTAATCGAAGATCACTGGGAAACTTGTCTGTTATATATCTCAACCAATTGCTTTTTTTAAAATTTAAAAATGACTTAAAACAATTAATCGGTTATGATATGATGAGCTTTATGAGCTTTATGAGCTTTGTTATGAGCTTTAAGTGTTTTATGTTTGTTGTTGGGTTTGTAGTTTGTCCAGGTGTTCCTTCCTTTGTTGTGCTCAGTTTAATTTCATTCATTTAGCTGATTGAAAGATTTAAAAAAAAATTAAAGATAAAAAATAGTGAACTAGAGGTCATGATAATGAATTGGCAACTGTGTGCACACTGTGCATGGGAGTATATCATGCTTTATGTAAAAACTGTAATCCTACATATAATCCCCATTTTTACTAAATGTATCTGTAATGTGATTAAGCCTCAGTTTTGTACACTTTATTTGTAGAGATTTTCCACTGAACGTACAAGAGATTAACATGTGTTGTCATTTCAAGTCGCAACTATGTGCAAAAAGATAAAAGACATTGGAAGGTAACAAACAATAAAAACTAAATAAATAAAACTAACTTCGCAGAATAAATGTAATATGTTTATTTACTGTAAACGAATTGACTAATTGTTTAAGCGTTACACAATAACAGCAAAGTCTGTGCGCTAACAGTGGAGAATGTCCTATATGTACATATATGTATTGACTGAATTTTCTGGAGAATTTTCCGACTGTTTTGGCTGATGCTGTGACGAATGAGAATAATTAGAGAAGCATTTATTAAATTTTGTCCATGTGCTGTACATAAAGAGGTGGAGAAAATACAAAGGACAGCTTGTGCGACTCTCTCCCACCACTTATGTGAAATATTTACATTTTAGTTTAGTTTAGAAGAAAAACTTTCATCAACAAACGCACGCCAAAATCCCAATCAGAGTTGCTCTTAAAGGTACACTCTGGAGTTTTTGGCCACCGGTGGTGCTATAGAGCAACATTTTGTTAAGCAAATCCCTGTTTTGTTTGCATCTAGCAAAGACAATGTGTTCTGGTGAGAAACTAACTACTAACTACGTTTACGTACGCATTCAGAATATGCGTCTTAATTTGGGTTCTTACTGTAGATTGATTACTGTCCTCCCGCGTGTTTACCATCAACTCTGTGTTGTAAACAAACCAACAAGCCAACAGTTTGCAAAGCTCAATAGAGATGCACATACAAAAGAAAAGTCAACATTCCTGGTCGGGAGGAGAAGCACACCTACTTTTTTTTTTATTAGATATTATGAAAGACTTGGATATTTTTTGGGTGTGTTGAAACGCTGCTGACCATTTCAAGGTGGTTGAGCAAATAAAAGAGGCGGGCTGTGTCTGCATGGTGGAAAACTTTGAATAATAATGTATTTTGATGCAAAGAAGCAGAGTGGCTCAGTGGCTCACACTGTCCCAATTTTCCATTATTGTAATATACATGGCTGCATGGAAATGGGAATATTAGTGGAATATTAATTTTCATTCATCATGTTAACAGTTTAGGAGAGTTATTTGGAGTAAGGGCAAAAACTGGAATATTTTGTGCATGTAGATGACTTCACTGACTGTAAAGACAACTGTTTGTTGACAAGAAAACAGGGGACCTATGAGATAACTTAGAAAGCGCAGACCTCTTTTTGCAATGTTAAGGTAGTATCGGTCCGATTTGTTCGTAAACGCACAAGTTTATTGTTGTGTCTCATTCCCAGATGTTTCGGGCCGCAAAAGCATCCCGAGCACAAGTGAGGATTGAAAGGGATTATGTTTATATGAGTGTATAAATGTTGACAGGAAAATACTGCGTGTGTATGCATATTGTGCGTGTGTGTTTTTATCTGCCCCGTGATTCAGATCCACTCCAGAATTTCATGGGTTGTTGCTTGGCCCATGCGGCACCCTTCCAATAAGTTTCATGAAAATCGCGCTAGTAGTTTTTCCCCATAATCCTGTTGACAAACAGACAAACGGCGCAGTCACCTCCTTGGTGAAGGCAGCAAAGATCCCTTGGCTCCACCTGTTTACTGTAGATTAGACTGTAAATGTTTGTTTGGCTAAAACACAGCTTTCTCTCTCCACCCACCTTGCGGTCCCAGGTCACGATCGCAGCGGGCTAATCCCAGATTAGCCTCCCAGCGGGACGTGGGTTCAATCTCCTTTGATGTCTAGCCGTGCTGAGTCGAGACGGGCCGCAAACCTGGCCGCCACCGCCCGCAAATCAAATTACGACACAGGGCCTCCACCTCCCAACACATTGGCTGTGACTAGTTTTTTTATGTAGCGCTCGCTTACAGGCACCAGCAGTGTAAGTGGGATTACAGAGGATTTCCAAACCACCCTTTGTGAACTAAACTGCGGCCAGATTGTGGTGTTTTCACCAAGTCATGACCTCTAACAGGGGAAACGGAGCTTCTGAAAGGCTGCTTCATTTTCTCACACTCAGATGCATGCGCACAGTAGCCTGATGTGACACTGCTGAAAATATGTGTGAGAAAACGCTCATGGCATGCTCGCACATCTGTCCCGAATCAAAAACTGGTTGAACAACTATGCAGAGAGATGAGAGGAAGCTCAGCGGAGAAATAACTCTTTAAGGGCTTAAATACCTCTGGAATAAAAATCATTGAATCGATACTGTGTGTGTGTGTGTGCAAGGATTCACACACATATGGTTGTGATATAAATGCAGAATCAGGTTCAAATACAAATCAGAAATGCGGATCATCGTATCGTACTGAGTCCCAGACAACGGCTGCAGATCTGAGACAGAGAGCGGGAGACATGTTTTTATTCCTAACATTATTTACATTCCCTGCTGACTTTTCAAAAGGAAAGGAGCAATATTTCATAAATTCTAACATCGCCGTCCAAACTTTTTATTAAATGTTTTATACACATGGCAATGATATGAAGAGACTACCAGAACAACAGAACTGCAAAGAAACAGACGCGACAATCTGAGTTTCTTACTCACATTTGTCCTCCAGATGTCTCAGAGTTTGGAATTTAAGCATTTTAATTTAACACTTTCAGCTTGACTTCATAAAAATGTCACAGTTCTTATCATTTTTATAGTTTTCATTTGTTTTACTTCATTTTTATGCTGTCTTTTGTAATTTGCTGTGATCTGATGTAGGGTGTCTACATGTATCAGGAAGTTAAATGTTTTTATTTTTTTAAGACTTTAATGCCACGGTTTGGTTAAATTTAAGGCCAATTTTGCAATAATAATGAACAGCAAATGTGAAAATATATGTGTACTCTTCTGAGTGAATACATAAATTGTCAGTTTATAAATAAGGCAAATAACAATATCTTGTCAAAATACTTTTAGTAGTATTTGTCCTTTAATTAGTTGTTAATCATGACAACTCTTCTACAGCCAGCGTCTGAAATGAGGCTGTATCAATGTAGAAGTCACAATTTCTATATTTGACGTGCGATCAAACAGCCATACTGGCTCCTGGAGCAAGGTAGTTGCATTGCACATTAGGGCAAGACTAGCCTGTGAACAGCTACATGTAAAAGGGAGAACTGTGTTTTTTTCTGAATAAAAAGCACTATAACACTTATTTCTCAAATCAGTTGAAAAATTAACATTATAGTGCTTTTTATCAAAGAAAAGAAAAAAGAAAAAAAAAGCAGATCCCCCGTTTAAATGTATTTATTTATGGGCCAGTCTTGCCCTGTCCAATATGGCGGCACCATTGACGCAACGCAGCAGTCAATGTGGCGTCTATGTATAGAAAGTCTATGGTTCCTTCATGCCATCCAGGCAGACTACGGTGGTCACCAGGGGACAAAGTTTGCAAACACAAATAGGAAAAACCTAACAAAGATGAATATACAGGCATGATGCACTTCAGGTGAATTTCAGACCATGTTTACAGCATTCAATAAATAAATATCTAAGACCTTTAGACTATTTAATTTCTTTTTAAGGCCTTTTATTAGTAATTAGTGAATTTAAGACATTTTAAGACTTTTTAAGGGCCTGCGTGCACACTGCTGGTGCCTTTGTTCATCTTCATTTTTCTTTCATTTGTTTGGAATTTTCACAAACTACTCTCGTATTTTCTTTTATCAGCAAATAAAAGTTTTATTGTGATTATTAGCTCAAAAGAATCCGACAGGTTGAAAGTCAGTGTAACACAAAAGCACCCAAAAGAAGTCAGATGTCCACAAAGATCATCATCATCGTCGTCTTTACCTTTTTAAAAAAATATATATTTGACAACATCCTGCTGGAGGGTAAATTAGCTTCACAAAAGGCACAAAACGACATGAGCACTGACTTGTGTGTTGTGATGTCGAAGGGTTGAAGCTCAGGTGGTCAGGACGTTTCTTCTGCTCCACTCTGGTTCTCTTGGAGGGATGTAGTCCTTGGAAAGCTGCTTTGGCGTCGCCAGCATCTCAACACGAGCGCTTGCTGTGGCTCTTCTCGCTGCCTTCGAGACCTGATTGTAGAGATTCAGACATTTAGTACATGTTGACTAATGACCAATATTAACCCCAAAAACTGTTTCTAATAGATGTTAAACACGTTGCTGCTGTTCAAGCAAATGACCTTTCATGATTATACATTTTTTCTGTCTTCCATCAAAATAAGAGCCAGACTGAAAAAAAACAAAACACAGATCATAAGGACAGATGGCCGATAAAAATCTGGCATTTGCCTGCAAGCAGAGGATCCATCAACTAGTCATTCGATTACGACAGTAAAAAAGGAAAATTCCACAATTAATTGAAAAAACTATTCATCATGTGAGAGCAACTCTGCAGTTTATGACAGAGAGCTGGATCAAACAGCAGGAAAACATTTTAATTGACTGTGTGAGGTCAAAGCACACAGCCGAGCTTTGTTTCATCCAAAAGTTGTTCGAAGAGTCAAAGAGTTGCTGCTCGTTGGCATCACTAAAATCTTTCTCACTGAGAGATTTTTAAATAAATTGCACCAATCAATATTGAAATGATAGATGGGACTACTTCACTGACAGGCCGCAGTGTGTCAGGCTGTAAAGCTGTTTGTCAGAGGCTGGAGGTAACTAAGGACAAATTCATTACTGTCCTTCACTTTTTACTTTTACCCCCTACATTTTAACACAAATATGTGTATTTTTTACTCCTTACAACTTCAAAACAGGCTCGTTACTTTAGTTTCAATGCAATTGAGGGGAATTATTGAAGATATTAATTTGCATCATTCCGTGCTGCCTTCACACAATAAAGACTGATTGCAACGTACATGGATGGGACAGTAACAGAAAAGACGAGTCCTTGGTGTATCCGTCAGTGCGTATCATGGACGACAGATGTTACAAGATGAAAATGACATTAAGGACACAGCAAAAAGAAATTGACGCACATGATGTAATCTGATGAAAACAACGTAACAAACCGAAAACATTGTAACAATACGAAACAAGATGAAAATGACATAACAAGACATAAGACAAAAATGACGTAACAAGATGAAACATAAAAAAACGCAACAAGACTAAAACAACGTAAAAGACCTAAAATGAAAATGTTGTAAAAGACGTAACGAGATGAAAATGACGTAACAAGACATTAGACAAAAATGACGTAACAAGACACAACATAAAAGATGTAGCAAGACTCAAACAACATAAAGACATAACATGACAAAACATAAAAGACATAATGAAATGTTGTAAAACATGCAGCAAGACCAAAATAACATAAAATTTATAATAAGGTGAAACAGACAGAGAGGGAGACTCAGCTGAGGTGAGGTGAGGTTAGCTTAGCAACAAAACAACTGGTAGAAATGTCCTTTAGAGGGACACTTTTTACTTTTATTCTCTGTGGACATTTCAGAGCCTGTACTTCTCCCTTTTACTTCAGTAAATAGATCGAGGTAAAAGGTTTTACCCTTCATGTTGGGTACTTGGTAGAACTTTCTAAAAAGGTTTTTAGCGAAACCTTTGTAAAAAGTTCTACCAGGAACCAAAAAAGGTTCTCCTATGGTGACGAGCTGAAGAACCCTCTATGGTTGTTGTTGGCACCTTTATTTCTAAGAGTGTAGTATCCACTGCATATTAACTTATAAATTAAACCGTAAATGTTGACCTCAGTGGCCTCCATTTTTAATTACATATGACAGCACTCTGCGTGTGACGCCTGTGTTATTGTTCTTCTGTGGGTCAGTTCAGGACTGTGACCAGTTAGCACGAGAATCTGATTTTGGCCACATTCAAAAAAAGAGTGTGAACGTGGCCAAAGACTCAAAACGTTTGCACTTTACTACATGTATATGCACACTGCACATGTATAGTTACACAAACCCATTTACAGTATATATTCTTTCCATTTTATATTAATTTATCATGGATTCTAATTTTATTTTGATTCTTTACTAGATTTCCCCTTGTGCTGCTACTTTTTGTGCTGCTGCATCAAAGTGAATTTGCCCTACGGGGGATCGATCTTTTTTTGTCTTATCATCTGATCTAAAGTGCCCTTACAGTCCAGATCGATTCCTCCGGGCGTCCGAGCTCACAGCAGACGGTGCTCTGCTTCAGTCTGGGCAGCGACAGCCGGACCAGTCGCGGAGAGATTTTAGCCGTCTTGGAAGCAAAAGAAACAACGGATTCAACGCTCTGTGGAACACAAACAGACAGAAGAATCGACTTCATACACCTTTGTGGTTATGATCTACTAAAGTCAAGTTTATATATAGAACCCATCGCCACTGAGGGAAACTGGTTGAAGAAGATCTGCATTAGTCCTCAATCCTGCTAGCCAACACAGTTTTTAAGAACACTTCTGCAACAATCTCATCTCAACAACTGAATTGTCACAATACCAGAACTTTTTAAAAATGACACCTCTTTTAATACCATGGCCAAAAGAAAAGAAAAGGTCTTCGGGACACAAAGGCACATCGGGTCAAAAATCTACTCTATCAAGGCCTGTTTCAAATCCTATTTAATCAGTACAACAATGCAGATGCAACCTGTCAGCCGACATTATCAGTTAACATTGACTGTTGGTTTCTCTGTGTATCATGCTTCAGGATCTCACCTGTCTGTTGCTCTGGAAGTCTGGATGGTTCAGTTTGGGGTTGGAGAGCTGCAACAGTCGCAGTGTGATCACAGCAGCTTTCACTTTGGGATCAACGTGCCAGATAGGACAGTTATTCCCACACTGAGGGGTGTGAGGAGGCCTGTGGGAGCAGCAGAGAGACCTGCTAGAAGTAAAGTAGACTAAAAAGTCAAGTGGTTTCATATTAAGGACCATTTATCCACAAAATGACATTTGGGTTGGGTAACAACTCAATTTCCAATTTCCACGTGATAATTAGCAAGTACCATTTTCATGTAGTTGGTGGTAATTACAAAGCAACGTATTGGAAATTTATCTGAATTTACCTGCAAATTACCCCCAGATTTCATTGTAAGTATGTGATAATTCACAAGTGTCGTTTTCATGCAAGTAGGTGGTAATTACCATTTTACATATTTGAACTTTATTTGAAATTAACCACAAATTTACCCCAAATTTCATGGTAAATATGTGATAATTAGCAAGTGTCATGACTGAAATTTCGTAGAACTCATCCCAGTTCATTGAAAATTACCCCCAAATTATTTAATAACTATATTCCACTATTTCTAAATAGGCAAATGGTAATTACAACCAAACTGCATGAAAACAACACTTAAGAACTGTCACGTACTGTGAAATCTGGGGGTAATTTGTGGGTAAATTCAGAGAAATTTCAAATGTGTTGCTTTGCAATTACCACCAACTACATGAGAATGGTACTTGCTCATTATCACACACTTAACCATGACATGTGTGTGTAATTTGTGGGGAATTTCTGAGTAATTTCAAATATATCACTTGGTAATTACCACTCACTACATGAAAATTGTACATGCTCATTATCACATAATTAGCCATGAAATCTGGGGGTAATTTGTGGATAATTTCTAAGAAATTTCAAATATATTACTTGGTAATTGCCACCTATTTACCATGAAATTACAGGACGTGGAAATAGAAGTGTTACCAAACGTTTTTCTCTACCACCATTACACTGATGTGCAGCTGCAGGCACTGTTTCTACAAGCTGGATGGAAGTAACATTTGAAACACACATTCGAAACAAAACGCCCACTTATTTATCCTGGCACTTCCAGCCGTATCACCCAGAATAACATGTTCACTAAATACAGTTGAAAGCCCAGAGAATAGTTCAGTAATCAGTATATTAACCACAGATGTTGCATCCTTGTGACGTACTGCATTGGTTAAAAGGGTAACTTTGGTATTTTTCAGCCTGGGTTCTATTCTCCCATGATATTAAGTCCAAGTGGTTATTGGGCGCAATTTTTGAAATTGGTCCAGACAACCTTCTTCCCTCAGGCTGTCAGACTACCTATTCATCCCCACTGATCCATGTAAAATAGTTCATAATAATTTAAATGTATCAAAGAGAGGACTAGCTCTAAATCTCTCTATACAACCCTGTTGTTTGATGATAAATAAATTTCCTCCCTTTGCATAAACAGTCATTTTGTCATCATAAAACACACTTCATTAAAACTCAAGAGAAACTAAATAAAAATCACCAAAACCTTCTTTCCACCAATTCTAGTTGTTTGGTGGATATTAACCCTTATTCATCTCATTCAGTGTCAGAATATTCTGGCTCTACATGCTGTTTCTCCCCGCTGCTTCTGTGACATCCGACCTTTATTTTGCTTGTGTTGAGTGTGTTTTATAATGATAAAATTACTGTTTCTGCAAAGGGAGTCTGGTGAGTTTGGCATGAGGAATCAACCCCCTGGATGTGGTTAAACGCAAAGGATCTTACTCTTAAAAAAAAAAAAAGTTCTGTCTCTGCAGGGATAATTTCAGTAATGTTGCCAGACACTTAGAATAACAATCTGAGTCTGTCAGTGGTAAAAAAAACAAGCACTTAAGGATTATGTTGCGGCTCAGTTTTGCTCCTGACAGATGCAGTGCAGCTCTCTCCCTCAGTGCTGAACAAGTTTCAAAATGTAGTCACAGACACAAAAACATGGGAAAATATGGTCCAGGTTGAAAAATACAGGAGTTACCCTTTAAGAAAAAAAGAAAAATCCAGAGGAACAGAATCATTCCTATACAAATCTGTTTAAATAATGAAAACCTGAAAATTGTCACGATTTACTGGGGTTTTCATTTTTGGACCCAAATGCAGAGAGGGAGAGCGGAGCAGTTTAGTGAAAATTTAATAAGTGACAAAAAAATACAAAAAGCTTACAACAACTAAACCAAACACAAAAAACTTACTGAGAAGACAAAGGTGAATCAAGACAACTAAAAATCCAGGAAGACCAAAAAATCAAAGTCCATGAAGAGAAACCAAATAAATCCATCAAGAGCAAAAAACACGAGGAACAAGGATACAACTGGAGACACTGACAAGACAAGTAACAAGCACGAACCAACACTGAGGAAGGGGACACTAAGGCCTAAATACACAAGGGAGAGGGAGGATAACGAGACACAGGTGAGGGCAGTCAACGACAGGTGAAAATAATCAGTGATAAAAAAAAAGCGGGAAACAGACAAAGACAGGAAGTAAAAACAACAAAGACACACAAGGGAAAACTAATACTACAAAATAAAACAGGAAGTGACTAAAAATTCCAAACCATGACAAAAATGTACAAAAACATTTTAAAACTAAAGTAACTTTGATCCCATGATACACAGTAACCCGTCTGTTTTTTAGCTGACTACCTGAGGCTGGTGTGTGCACTTTGAAAGCATGATGCTCTCTCAATGAAAAACTTTGTCCTCCCAAGCTTATGACAAACTCCCAGAAATAAGCCATGGAACTCAGCAGTGAAACTCTGTGTTCCTCGGGTTATCTTGTGCAATTTGCTAGTGATGGAGACAGAGAAGTCACATAATGCCCCCCGTGAGTGGGCCCTCGGCAAGGGAATAACTGTGAAGCTGTTTGTGTAATTACTTTATATCCATGTGATAAATATAGTGCCAGTTAGATGGTAATCTACATGAGAAATAAAGAAAAACAAAACAATTCAGTTATTAATTTGACCCGACCAGATGTGATGACTTTAAGAGGTTTCCACTGTAATAATGTACCACCACAGATATGTGACGCTGCTCAAGATGAAGAATCAACATTCAGCATTTTTAACAAGTTTTGAAATTTGTGTTTAAGAAAAACCTGATACCTTTCTAAGATGTATTTTCACAAAAAAATGTTATCGGGCAAAAATGTAAAGGATCAGTATCTCAAATATCAGTTTAACACGAGAAGTGCCAGAATTCCAAAACTACTAGACAACTAGAACAGTCATAAGTCATTTTCACCTTTATTCTATTCTGGCATTTATTCTGTTTTGTTTCTTAAAATGAAATAACACCAAAATGCAACTGTTATAATAGTATTTTTATTTTTATCAATATGCATGTCATTGCATGTAGTAAACCATAATGATTTCATGTATTTACAGCAGTATAAAAACCATCAGTGATCCTGTTCAAATTTTAGATTAACCTAGAACCGGTCAATGTATTTTATAAGAATATAAACATGTTATTTTAATAATAACAAATTTCCATCTAGAACCATCACAAAAAATAATCAGACTCTATGGGAAACGGCTTGAAACAAGTACAAAAATAAAACCAAAAAAGTTAGAAATATTGTTATTTGTAATAAGTAAGGGAACTTTGTTTCAAAATTTGAGAGCTTCGACAAAAATTCAGTGAGTTATACAGTAGGTGCTGACACAAAAAGTGTTACAACCATCCCTGGTCTCCCCTACTTTATTTTTTAATTGAGTCTAATTAGTTAAATATTTGTGTTTCGATGTTACTTGTTAAGTTTGATTGACAGAAACAATGATTGTTGCTCAGCAACCAAGATGCGTCTCCACGTAACAGTGACAATCTCTGTGTGGTCAGTATGACCACTTATAGCTGAAATAGCTCAAAATGAGCACATTTTCTTTGTCTTTTGTGTGATTTTAGTAAAAAAAATTAGAATGATGAATGAATAAATGAAAACGCAAACATTTTTAGGAAAAAACAGGCACCAGCAGCATTGTATTTTTTTAATCTAACAAAGTTATTGCACATATAAATTGGTCAAAATGCCACTTTGGCATGTTCTAGTGTTAATCTCTGTGTAAAAGGAGGTGCCTTACTTGCTCAATGTGATGACTATAAGTGGTACTTCAGCATCTCAGTTCATCATTTCACTTTACACGTTTTGCTCCCCGTAGAACAAGTGACTCATTTGTGAGGACACGACTTCTGAATACTTCCTTTCAATTTTTCGAGGTAGGCGCTTTAATTCTCAGGGGGGCACATGTGTCTAATTTTAGAGGGAGAAGTATTTGATTTTTATCTGCCACGTGGCTGCTGCCGGTGCTGCCTTGTGTTTTGTCTGGTTTATTTATTTATTTTTCTTTTCTTGCGTTGTTTTTTTGGAGCAACAGCATGAGAGGATTAACTTTTCAGACTGCTGGTGATTATTATCGTGTGCAGGGTCTTAAGGCAGCAATCAGTGTAATGATTACTGCTTAAATCCCCAAACGCAAATATTCATTTTGTGTATTGAATTCAATAAATGCTATGTACATGTTCTGCTGCTGTGTTCAGGATTTATAAAAAGACTTCCGCGGCTGTCTGCGAGCGTCCCAGGGGTCCTGAACTTTGGACAATAAGCTCTATTGTCTCCGCTCGTCGCTCTCCCACAGTCTGACACTGAAATAACAGATGTCCAAACGCTGGCTTCCTCATGCAGCGCGGAGACGTTAGTGTTGGACCGCAGCCTCTGCTTGGCCCTCTCATATTTAACTCTATGATATATTATATATTCTGCTGCGATTAAACTTAAGACTTTGGTTTATGTGTGGACCCACTGAGGGAGAATAAAAGCTGTGGAGTTTTGAGTCACAAATCTGCCAAAAACCGGTGACATGGAGGTCGACTGGAGAGCTGGGAGTGGAAATAATCTCTAAAACAGAAACCAGAAAAAGAGTTTGTCATGATGCTGGTGTACACACTGTACACTCTTAGAAAAAAGGGTTCCGAAAGTTAAAATCTTTGTTTCCTCCTTTTGCTGGGGACCTCCTACAACCCACTCAAGGGTCCTGTTGGTCCACGAACCCCAGTTTGAAAACCACTGATCTAATCACCTCAGCTCTAATGTGCACAGTAGACTTTTGATATTTTAGGAGACAACCTATATACCTATAGGTTTCAAAAAGGGCTGAGGTTCTACCCAGAACCATTTGCTTTCATTCTGGGGTACTTTCTAAGACTAAGGGGTCCATTAAGAACCCAAGAACCCTTTCTGGAAGAGAGAGTTCTTTAAGGGTTGTTGAAATCCTTGAAGAACTCTCTGGTCAAGGGTTCTTTGTACCAAATTATATAAAGGTTCTTGGTGTAACCCTCCAGTCTGGGTTCTAGATTCTACATTTTTATCTGATTGAATTGGTCTAAATAAGTTCATTCTTAAAGGGATAGTTTACCCACACACATCATACCAACACAACACACGACAACTAACGTCACCTTGTTCTCTTGTTCCCTGACAAAATGTTTATTTAATTGTCCTGAATCCATTGTTTCTATCTTCCCCATGTTGTAAGGATTTATTTAAAAAAATATTTATCTGTATAACCAAATTCAGTCTTTTTATTTGAAACATCTTTATCATAACAAATGAATTATGTATTGATAGTGAGTGTATGTACAGTAGCACCACAACAAGCTCTTATGTATCAGTTTCAGTGATGATTTTCAAAGAAAATCGATCCTGAGAACCAAACCAACCTTTCAGATGATGGGTTTTTCAAATAACCTCCAACATCTGAACACCCACTTGACATCTGACTCATCTGACCTGAGTTTGTGTGGTTCAGCACCACTTCATCTCACTTTACTGTGTGTTTGATGTCTAAAGAGGCTTTTACCCTGCTTCCTGGGAGCTGCGGCTCCTGGATTTGGGTGTTGACAAGCGGACAATGTGCTCGTACTGGGACGCCCTGGAGGAAGGACGCTGGGTCTTCCTGAAGAGGCTCGCCTCCTCCTCCTCCTCCTCCTCCTCCTCCTCCTCCTCCTTCCTGCAGGAAAATGGAAGCTATTACCACATCCATTATATGTTGTGT
>JAJHUR010104496.1:0-12830 GCA_027495735.1 Lutjanus campechanus | reverse complement strand
CATGCAGCGCGGAGACGTTAGTGTTGGACCGCAGCCTCTGCTTGGCCCTCTCATATTTAACTCTATGATATATTATATATTCTGCTACGATTAAACTTAAGACTTTGGTTTATGTGTGGACCCACTGAGGGAGAATAAAAGCTGTGGAGTTTTGAGTCACAAATCTGCCAAAAACCGGTGACATGGAGGTCGACTGGAGAGCTGGGAGTGGAAATAATCTCTAAAACAGAAACCAGAAAAAGAGTTTGTCATGATGCTGGTGTACACACTGTACACTCTTAGAAAAAAGGGTTCCGAAAGTTAAAATCTTTGTTTCCTCCTTTTGCTGGGGACCTCCTACAACCCACTCAAGGATCCTGTTGGTCCACGAACCCCAGTTAGAAAACCACTGATCTAATCACCTCAGCTCTAATGTGCACAGTAGACCTTTGATATTTTAGGAGACAACCTATATACCTATAGCACATGTGTCAAACTTAAGGCCCACGGGCCAAATCCGGCCCGCCATCTCATTTTATGTGGCCCGCGAGAAGTTGCAAAAAATATAATTTGCATCATACAAGCCTAAACTGCATTACAGAAGTATGGTGTCCAATAACTGCATCCCTTTTACACACATACTGAAGTCATTTAGTAGCTAGATGCACCTCATTAGGACGCGCATATGTTTCATTTTTGGCATCAAGAAGCTGCCATTGTAAATTTCCTCCTCCCTCTGTGTCTCCTCGTCATTTCATCAGAACAGACCGCGATGAAAACAGCGGCAGAAATAACATTGTACCGCGTCGCACCACCAAACTTCATAATGTGCAAATGTAGAACAAGTTTGGAGTTTTTTAAGAAAGCTGAGAAACACTGCTGCAGATCATTTATGTAAAACATGTCTGACAGCAGAGTACAGCGACACGAGTCTGACCCACAGAGACGTCATGTGACTGTGAGAGCAGGTAACACGGAGCATCACTGTTCAAACACACTGATCAGAACTGCAGCACTCTTCATATGAAACAGAGCAGCTGATCATCTTACTGCAAAAATAGTCATATTTTAAAGTTTTTAAGTTTGTTCACAGACACAACTTTGTCTGTTTCATTTTTAATAAAAATTGTTGCACAATTGAATGTTTACTGTTTTTTCCTCGATTTTTGCTATTAGAGCTTATAATAATTGTGATAAAAATCAATATTAATCAAAAGCAGAGGCAATTATGTGATATAGATACAATTGTATTGTCTTACATTTACAACTGGCCCTTTGAGGGCAAACCTAACGCTGATGTGGCCCGAGATGAAAATGAGTTTGACACCCCTGACCTATAGGGTTCAAAAAGTGCTGAGGTTCTACCCAGAACCATTTGCTTTCATTCTGGGGTACTTTCTAAGACTAAGGGGTCCATTAAGAACCCAAGAACCCTTTCTGGAAGAGAGAGTTCTTTAAGGGTTGTTGAAATCCTTGAAGAACTCTCTGGTCAAGGGTTCTTTGTACCAAATTATATAAAGGTTCTTGGTGTAACCCTCCAGTCTGGGTTCTAGATTCTAAATTTTTATCTGATTGAATTGGTCTAAATAAGTTCATTCTTAAAGGGACAGTTCACCCACACATACACCAACATCATACCAACACAACACACGACAACTAACGTCACCTTGTTCTCTTGTTCCCTGACAAAATGTTTATTTAATTGTCCTGAATCCATTGTTTCTATCTTCCCCATGTTGTAAGGATTTATTTAAAAAAATATTTATCTGTCTAACCAAATTCAGTCTTTTTATTTGAAACATCTTTATCATAACAAATGAATTATGTATTGATAGTGAGTGTATGTACAGCAGCACCACAACAAGCTCTTATGTATCAGTTTCAGTGATGATTTTCAAAGAAAATCGATGCTTTCTGAGAACCAAACCAACCTTTCAGATGATGGGTTTTTCAAATAACCTCCAACATCCGAACACCCACTTGACATTTGACTCATCTGACCTGAGTTTGTGTGGTTCAGCACCACTTCATCTCACTTTACTGTGTGTTTGATGTCTAAAGAGGCTTTTACCCTGCTTCCTGGGAGCTGCGGCTCCTGGATTTGGGTGTTGACAAGCGGACAATGTGCTCGTACTGGGACGCCCTGGAGGAAGGACGCTGGGTCTTCCTGAAGAGGCTCGCCTCCTCCTCCTCCTCCTCCTCCTCCTCCTCCTCCTCCTCCTTCCTGCAGGAAAATGGAAGCTATTACCACATCCATTATATGTTGTGTTGTGTTTCTAGGACAAAAGAATGTCTTGAGCCAGAGGGAAGGAGCAGGAGGAGCAGGAGGAGGAGCGGGGGGTACAGAACAATGGGTAAGTGTCAGAGTGTGGATGATGACGGAGGTACGACTGGAAAATCATCTGCACCCACAACAACATTTAAATTTGTTAAACACTTTGTCGAGACAGTGGGATGGCACATGACCGAGAACAAACTCTCCCTGCTGACAATTTCATTTTGAGTCACTGTTGTGCTCTTAAAACAGAGTTTTTCATGTAGTGAAATATTTAAGAGACATATAGTCTCTGCACAGAGGTGGGAAGTAACTACGTACAAATACTTTGTTACTGTACTTAAGTAGATTTTTCAGTTATCTGAACTTTACTCAAGTATTTATTTTTCTGACAACTATTTACTTTTACTCCCTACCTTTTAACACAAGCATCTGTACTTTCTACTCCTTCTACTCGTTCTGTCTAAAAAGACGGAACAAGATGACGAGTTATGTAGCAAGATGAAAAACTATGTAAAAGACATAAGACAACGATGACAGAACAAGATTAAAAAGACATAACATGGCGAAAAGGACATAAGATGAAAAAGACGTAAATGGACAAAAAAGATGTAAAATAAGTAACAAGACAAAAAAGAAAAGAAAAAGACATAACGAGGAAAAAGTAACGTGATGAAAAGATGTAACAAGACCAAAAAGACAAAAATGACATAAGATGAAAAAGATGTAAGAAAAAAAAAAAGACATAAAAGACGTAACAAGATGAAAACAGTGTAAAAGATGTAAGATGAAACTCAACCGTGAAGAAAAGGTGAGGTTCAGTTAGCTTTGCACAGAAACATCCTATAGAAATGTCCTTCAGAGGATGACTTTTTACTTTTATACTTTGAGCACATTTCAGAGGCTGCACTTCTTCACTTTTATTTGAATAAAGAAGTTGAATCAGTACTTCTACTTTTCTAGTTTTTTTAGACAAGTATCTGTAACTCTACTATTTGAATAAACAATGTGTGCACTTTTGACAACTCTGTCTCGGCAAAATCATTCCTGTGGGATTCAAGTTGGAAAACATAAGAGGTGATATTTTCTATTGAAATTTGTCTAAAAAAAAAAAAATCCCATGAAAAGACCAAAATCAACTTTTATCCTGTTAACAAATATAATCTCCGGATTATTTTGGCTCAGTCTTACTAAAAATAGCCCCATTGTCTGTCTGAAGATACACTGAGTCTGAGTAAGTTTGCTTCAAACTCCAGCGTGCAGCAGTTCAGGAAATGACTGAGCCTTTTTTTTAAGTGAAAGTAAATGTTCGAGATTCATTTAAGATTTGCGTCACAAAAGCAGAAAAATCTGACATTTGAGGAGCTTAGAGAATTTGTTTTGCCCTTGTTTTGCTTAATGAATGAATTTAACGGTTAATAATCAAAATTCTATTGAAAACACTACAAGACGCTCGGCAGAAAATTCATTCACAAACATTTTAGCAGTGACTGAATGTTTAAGTCATTTTTCAAGCAAAAATGTAAAATATTAACTGGTTCCAGCTTTTCAATTGTAAGGATGTTTTCCAACATTTTCAACATTTTACAGACCAAAAGATTAATTAATTAATTAATCGAGAAAATAATCTGCAATCAATTAATCAATAATGAAGAATATAAACACTTGCAACCTTATATTACATGAGATCTCCAGCTGCTATACCCTACATTTAGTCACACTATTGATACTGAGGTTTACAAAAGTAATATTCTGCGATTTGATTTTGTGTTTAAGGACCAGTCTGTAGGACTTAGTGGCATCTAGTGGTGAGGTTATAGACTGCAGCTTATTACAGCTTCCCTCACCCTCCCCTTCCAAGCGTGTAGGACAAACCACAGAAGCTGCAAAACTCGCAAAATATACAAAAGGCATGTAGAGCCAGTGTTTGGTTTGTCTGTTCTGTGTTAATGTAGTGAACACGTTGGACTCTGTGAATTAGCGCCCTCTGTTGATATAAAGGACAAAACTCAAACTATTCTTATTTTCAGGTGATTGTGCACTAATAAAAACATACTGATGTATTATACTCCCTATCTGCCATATTCTGCCAGTAGGTCCCCCTAAATGTGGACCCTGGACATTTAATCAATTATAAAAATTTGATTGATGTATCGATTAGCAGTCTAATTCTTTCAGCACTACAAAGTGATCAATAGAAAGTGAATCTGAAAACATTTCAATAATCTATTATCTTTTAAGCAACAATGCCCAGCATTCACTGGTCTCAGCTTCTCAACGGTGATTATTTCCTGCTTTTCTCTATTTTATATTAGACATTGATGATCTTTGGGTTCTATACTGTTGCTCAGACACAAAAATAAAAAAACATTATGAAGGCATCAACTGAAGCTTTAAGAAAATACAACAGGAACTCTCCACTATTTTCACTATTCTGCAGAACAAAGGATGAATCAACTAATCGAGAAATAATAATTTACTGGTAATTAAAATGATGAGTTGATGCATATTAAATGAAAACTCCAGCTGCCATACCTGACCCCAGCCGTCCCCAAACTTAAGAATGCCACGGCCCAGTTTAACATCTGAACATTTTCTGCTGCCCCACCAAATGTTTAATCACAGCTCGGATCAACTCATGAGACTGATCGTACCACTGACGAGATATTAACTCATTCCAGAGTTAATGTGACAGGTCACCAAACATAGTGCAACACATGTTAAAACTAGGTCAGATAAATGAAGAATAACACATAATTTAAACCCCATGGCTTTGTTTTGATCAGGTCTGATCACTTTTTCAAAATGAATCATGAATTAAATTGTATGGTGATTTCAAACTTATAAAACTGAAACTCAAAAATGTTTTATTTATTTTTCATGATCTATCAAGGCCATATTTTCTAATTCTGGTAGGCTATGGTTTGTCATCTTTGAAGTGTTGTTTTTGTCTTCAGCTATGTGCCAGAGGCCGCATGGTCGAGAGAAACATTTACTGAGAGAATCGCTGATTCTGCTTTTGACTTTGATTATTGAAATTAAAAGCTCATTTCGATCAATTTTTGATTTAATATTGAAATTGTGATACCCCTACTACTGATCCTGAGGTAATGCAACAGTCATATTTTTGATACTTGATTATATGTTTAAAAAAAAAACACCCATGGAGCAGCAGCAGACAGTCTGCCAGATAATCAGATTAGAAATTAACTAAACGGACTAGACTTCTTGACTGCAGAGCGATGTGATTAGAGGTGGAACAGAAGTGTAATTATCAGGCTTCAGAATACATTTATCACAAAATTAATTCAATATTCAACTAATCAATGCTAAACAAGCCAATATACACGTTCTATTTAGCTTAAATCAGTCTGATGAACATTCTGCTTCAAACCAAACCAGCAGGTGACCGCTGTCATCTTCAGTTACAGTAAATTAGTATCATTTGTTCTGGGAGGTGCACTTCCTGTGTGGGCTTCTGATTGAATTTCATGTTCATGGATGTGTCTGTGCTTTTAATCTGACGGCTGAGAAGGGGAAGCAACAAACAATATCAAAATAAAAGCCCCCCCGCAGCTGTATCTACCATCACAGCCTCTCGAACACTAATTGACCCTGGCAGCTCTCAGGGGTGATCACCTCTGATGCAACTGGCATCAGTCCTGAACATCACTTTGCAGTTTGCATTTCCTGAATCAACCCTGTGCCAAAGAGCATCAGATCATTACCCCTCAGCTTTGCAAACATTTTCTCAAATATGTCGATGCAGCACAACATTAAAAAGCTTGTGTACAGTCCTCTGGAGCGTGAACACAAACAGCCCCCCCATCCCCTCTCCTCTCATGTCTTTTTGATAGAGTCATCAATAATGTTCGGGGTGCAGACAGGCTACAGTTACCTCTGGTGGTCCTCCCTTGCTGAGAAGTCTCTTTTGTGCCTGGCTAGGTATTGGATTCTTGCGCTCGGAACAGCTCCGAGAGCTGAAGCGGAGACGGGCCATATCGGCTCCTGGTTGCCCCAGCTCAGCTTCTCACTAATCAATGAAAGCATGAAAAGTTTCCAATAAGGCGCTGGGATGATGAAAACGTTGGCGTAGGAGCAGAATAAATATTTTCCAAGCAGGCGATTACCAAATGAAAAGAAAGATACTTTTACTCAGATGTCACCCCTGTTCATTTTCTCATTGTTCTGTCCTTTTAAACCACTACGTTCAAAGCGTGCCAGACATCTGTCTTTAATTATGTAGTTTAGAAAAATGGCACTCAAGGAAGGAAACACTGACCACAGAGGCTCCTGAATTCTTGGAGTCAATTTCACACTGGATCAATGAACAAACATGCAATTTAATATGATGTAACAGCTGGAACAGAACTGGACTGTACAAACCGAACATGTAATGAGCTGAGAGCCTGTTACACTGCTTGTGGTATCATAAAGGTTGTGTTTGTTTTCACATATGTAAGAAAGAATCCAATTTTAATCAAGAGGAAAAACTTAATATGGCTCAGCTACTCACCAAGGAGTTGTGGCCCAAACATTTCTGGAGGTTTTGTGCTGCGCCAGATCCAAGATTCTGCCAAAAAACATAACATTCATCCCCCCAAATAACACAAATCAGCATTAAATACGAGTGTAATTCAGATTTTTGGGCGCAGAGGGAACGTGCAATCACTCAGTGGGTTTTCCCGTCTCTGTTGAGGGTTTTCTTCTTTCTGGCCGAGCTGTGACGTCCAAAATATGGTCTTACTCTTCAGTTAAAAAGTTGGCTTCAGTGTTCTAAACCTCATTGTGGCCTCCGATTAAACTCAGAGACACAACTGTCAGAGTTTATCTGCAAGTCATTTTCATGAAAGAGGTTTTTCATTTAGCAGGCCTGATTGAAAGAGAAAATTTGATATTTTTGGCTTAGACTGTTTATTCCATGGTGACCCCTCAAGGAGGTATATGGACACAGAAACGCAAAAAATGTAGGCAACATTACACATTAATAACCCCCATTTATCATCATTATTATGTCGTTATCATTTTTATAACACATTATAATGTGGCTGTAAGTAGATATGAGGGTGTTTGATGTTTATAACTGTACAGCATTTTCAACAAAAACTTATGAAGACATTTTATATAATTACATATATAATTATGTTATAACATAGTGCTGTTCATCATGTTTATATAACATATGAACTATATCAATACTTGAAAAAATAATAGATACATTAGGATGTGTTTTACTGCATCGAAATATGAAATGAAACCTTCAAATAAAGTGTTACGAAAAACAGGTAAGAAACTTGAAAATGGACAGTGACAATTGGTGCACAGGAGAAAATAAAACAAAACTTAATTCACATTACAGCTGCACAGAGACAAAGCATGTATATTTTTCATGTATTCATTTGTCACTTTTATCTATTAAATGTTTATTCGTCATTTTTCAACAATTTCAACTGTTAATTTGTTACTTTCAGCTGATTATTTCAGCTAACCTTTTCAACTGTTAATTCTTCACAGTTAGCTAACTATTTCAACTATTTAGCTGTTACTAGCAACTTCTTTTCAATTTCTAATTTGATACTTTTAGCTAACTACTTCAACTGTTTGTCACATTTAGCAAATTATTCCAACTGTTTGTCACTTCTAGCAAATGATTTAAACTGTTTGTCTCTTTTAGCTATTACAATGGAAAGTCTCTTTTAGCTACCTATTCCAACTGTTTGTCGCCTTTAGCAAATTATTCCAACTGTTTGCCACTTCTAGCAAATTATTTAAACTGTTTGTCTCTTTTAGCTAACTATTTCAACTTGTTTGACTCTTTTAGCTAATTATTTCAACTGCTTCTCACATTTAGCAAACTATTAAAATAGAAAGTCTCTTTTAGCTTACTATTTCAACTGTTTGTTACTTATAGGTAATTATTTCAAGTTTCATTTCAACTATTACTTTGTCCATTACTTTGAGCTGACTTTCACTTTAATTCAACTTTTTGCATTAGTTATATTGTTCTACAAATGATACAGTAAATACACTATTATAAATACAGAAATGATGGGTCAGTAAACAAAAATAAACACAAGAAATGAACAAACCAGCACACAGGTAATTATTCAATGGTTACTTAAAAAATAGCCATTATGATCTTGAAACAAACTTGAATGGTAGAGAACGGTAAACTGTGATGGAGCTCGGCCATGACAGTTGCACCTGATAAATTATATTACTTCACCTGTTTGATGGACCAAATCTGGGCCGAATCCCTGCAAGAACCAACAGCAACAAAATTAGACTGAAAACAAAAAATTTGAAGACTGTGGTGCAAATGAAAAAAGGGTAAATTTACCTTGTTTTCCATTCATCATCTCAACTTGCAGCAGCAGCAGCAGGCTGGATGTGTCAGCTTGCTGCCTGTTGATGGTGTCGCACTAATCTCCTGCTGTTGCTATGGAGCCAGGAGACCTTAGCAACCAACTCCACACACCTGAGGTTTCCTTGAAACTGGAGTCTGAACACTCAGGCCATCCATCTCACTGTCTTAAGATTTCCGTTGCAGGATGTTAAAAGGAAAGTGATACGTCGAGGTCAGTGGTGACGGCAGCTGCTGAGGTATTTCTCAGTGTTTGGATCAGATTTCTAGAAATAAAAGTGCTTTGATGGCCTGATGGCAGAGTAAATGTGAGGAGCTATGTTAGGACGAGGGTTTTCCTCACATGAGAAGTCTGTTTGTATTCCCAGACAGACTGTTATTAGTTTTATACCCATAAATAAATGTGGCACTGCAGGGACTCCAGATGGCCAGAGAGACTGTATGTGGATGGTCATGAGCTCAACAATCGATTACAATGACAGCACAACTCACACAATCAATTTAGTGGAAACAATTTAATCAAGTGCCAAAGAACTGTATAAGACAAGGCCTACATCAAACTGGTTCACAAAATACTGTACTTTGGGCATGTTTTGGTATTGGGAAAAAATGGAAACCTTCAAAAATATGCTCTTTGAAACTTTTACATTCCTTGAAAATGTTACACATGAAGGATTTACACACATCAACAACAGTTCAACTCATCCCAAAGTTAAGAGACGGTGAATTCCACCAAATGAACTAGTATTAAGACAAAATAACAAGGAGCTCAAGGTACACAGACATCTCTGTGAACAGCAAAAACACAGAACTAATTCCAAAAACATCTAAAATAATCTGTTTTTTAATCCAATTTTTACGAACTCTTCATTAAGGTAAAGTACATTCCCTTTTAAGATAAAGAAACAAGTATGTACCAATGCACTTGTGTCATAAAATCAATGTTTTTAAAGCTGTAATCCAAAAATGACAATTCTGCATTAAGGAAGTTGCGTAGTGTTACAGCTTGGTGACGAAGTGTCTAATATTTCAATAATAAAATGACAATAAAGCAGCTAATTAATAAAGCAAACACCCGTCAACATCCACGCTACCTGCTTCATTCAACAACTGTTTTATTTAGACATTAAATAGTTGTGGCGTCCTGTTGAAATTAGGCTTTATTTTTATTGGTTTAAATATTAACGGCACATCAGAAAGCTTGTCAACAGGTCCCACAGGTTTAATGTCTTCTTCTTAAAGCTGTAATGGTCAAGTTTGCCTGTTGGCGGCCCCTAATGGCAGAGAGAGGTAACATTTTTTAAATTGTTTATACCCAGAATTCAAGTAGCGTACAATCACTGACCTGAACACAGCAGAATGTTGTGTACTGCTTAATTTCTTCTAATTACTGCTTGTAATTTCAGGCCAAAAAATAATCTTTGTGAGCCTCTCTTTGCACTTTACGATGATATGATGGGTTATTTCTCAGCACAGTTTTAAGTCTTAACGTCGAGGTATTAAATATTCTGTAAATCATGACACAATCATGAACTGTGTGATACAGTCAATATTAGAAAAATAACAGTTGGATACATCTTTGTTTGACAAGACAAACACACTGTGTATGATGCTAACAGGCTGTTAGCTCATGGCTGGTGATAAGGCAGCACAGATGGCCTAAGTGAATCTACAGCCTGAGATTAATCCACTGTAGTTTTGTACCGTCTGACAATCTGCATTAAACCTGAAGGCAGCACCTGAACTGCTTCTAGTGTCACTTGTGTGTCATCATCTACAGAAACACACAGCAACAGTCTTGTGGAGTGAAACATTTATGGCTATATTGATTGATGAAATCACCTGCTTGGATGAAAAGGAAATAAATCTTTGGTGAAGATCAAATTTGAACACAAGTTGTTAGATGTTTCCTGTAGGCACCAAGCTTAAATAAAGATTAAAGGGATAGTTCGGATTATTTGAAGCAGGGTTGTGTGAGGTGCTTATCGATAGACAGTGCATTACCTGCAGTAGATGGCTTCATCTTGTTGAACCAAACTCTATTGGTGAAACTGGGCATTTTACCTCACAGAACATAGGAGTTGCCGCTCTACCACTGCCTCTACCGGTTGTGTTATTGTGTGACTTTGGTGTTTAAATGATGATTTTGGATTCATCTAAGTCACACATCGCAAACAACATAACCAATCAAGACCAGAATAGTCTAGCACTGGGCTATTCAATTGGCAAGCCCGCATGGGATTTTGTGTGGGCCCTTTGAGCAGACCAACCATAGGTATTACATGCGGGTAGTCTCATACAGCTCATGGCGATAGAGTACATTCTCTGTTGCAGTAAGTGGTGGTATGAAGCTGCTTAAGCCATGGTGGCAACCTGCTATTTAATCAGAAGAGGAGGAAAAACACCTACCCGTTTTGGACGGACACATATTTTTCAACAAATATTTTCAATCAAGCAAATTCCAATATCTGACGCGTCAAATATGAGGAGGGTCGAGGCCCTTGCATCTGACGTTTCCGAGACGCTTTTGGACAAGCTGAGGAAGGCTGAGGTAGGCTGAGGTGGGCTGAGGTGGGCTGAGGTGATGTCTTTGGCCATGGATGAATCGATGGATAACAGCGATGTTGCACAGCTGTGCCTCTACATGTATTTTTTTGATGGGGAATGTTTTCGCGAGGATCTGCTTGGACTAATTCCCATGGAGGAACACACCACCAGTGAGATTCTATACATCAAAATTGCTTAATTCTTTGAGAAGAACAAGTTGGATTTGGCGCATGTCAACATGTTGGTGATGGATGGTGCGCCCTCGATGGCGGGCAGGGATCACGGGCTCGCCGCGAGGATGGCAGCCACGGCTCCGCAGCTGAGATCGGTACATTGCCTAATCCACCAAAGCCTCCTGTGTGCCAAGCTAAGTGGTGAGCTAAAAGAGACCATGAACTTTATCCGTTGTACCTCCAGCTTATTCACATTCATTCACAATGACATTAGATGGCTTAGCAAAGGAAATGCATTGAAACGATTTTGTGAACTAAGAGGGGAGATTGTGGTGTTTCTTCAGAAGTCAAAGCTGAAAAAAGCTGGCAAGTTTGTGTCTCTGATGGAAAATAACGAGTTTAATGCTGCTGTTTGCTTTGTGAGCGATGTTTTCCATCATTTGAACCAACTCAACATGGAGCTGCAGGGCAAAGATAAAACAGTCACACAACTTGTGGAGAGATTTCATGCTTTTCAAAGAAAGCTCTCACTTTTCTCTGCTGATCTTTGTCCAGGGAAGATGCTCCATTTCCCCACATTGAGGAAATCAGGGGTCCGTTTCACAAAGCAGGTTCAACAAACTCTGAGTGTAACCCTGAACTCTGAGTTGATCTACTCTGAGATAGAAAACTCTGAGTTTCCGGTTCCAGAACAGCTGATTTGAGTTGGTTTAATCAACTCGGAGTAGTTTCACCTGGAGTTACGCGCGTGCACCACAACTATAAAAAGCCAGCATCAATGGATCCCCGATTCGACGAGTCACCATGGCAACGGGGAAGCGGAGGGCTGCGTTTTTCACCCCACTTGAATTGGAAATCTTAATGCGGTCATATGGCGAGTTTGAACACGTTTTTAGAAAGAAGTGCAACACCGCTGCAGCTGCAAAAGAGAGGGAAACAGCGTGGGAGAAGATTGCTGGCCGGGTCAATGCGTAAGTTTAAATGTAGTTCGTTGCAATCACAATAATATTATTATAATATTATTATTAATATAACCCCACACCTCTACCCCGCCCACACACACCCACAATATTATTATTAGCCTAATATAACTGTTTGAATGGTAGCCTATTAAGTTATTTCATTTAGGTGCATACAGTTGCCTTATTTAAATGCTCTGCATCTCCGACATTATACAAAAAACTTCCATTTGCAAAGAACCGCAGTGCAACACACAATATCTGATGGGATGTGAGAGCATGACTGCGGTTGGTAATGTTGCAAATGTAAGGACGGATTAGGTTGTGTATGTAGATTATGGACTGTGACGTGAAACGGTACCGCTCAAAAAGATAATAATGCAAGAACATCTATGCGCGGTCTGATAACAATCTCCCGACGAATATTTAATTCTCTGCGCAGTAATGCTGCTCCTTCATCCCTGGATCGTTAAGAACTATGCTACGCCAAAACTCGCCTGCTGACTGAATGAATGAATGAGGAAATCAAATAG